>JAWNKV010000477.1:0-250000 GCA_035041805.1 Amiota mariae | reverse complement strand
CCTAGATTTAGGGGTAAAATAAGTGTGTTGCGATTTTTCTAGTGGTTTTTTAGTCTTTTCAGAAGAAAAATTACTAGAAAAACTCCCTATAAAAACAATTTACGATATTCTTTATTTATAAATTATTTAATATTTCAAATATAATTTCGATGTTGGAAAATTTGGATTAGCATTTGTTACATTCTCTATATACAATATAGTTAAAAATAAGTAGCGGAACAGATTGTCAGTTGAATTGCTGCAAGTTTGATGATGGCCCGATTCACATTGCAACGAAATGGTCGATCCTGCGTAACTTTTAATCAAACCAAAAAAATGTTAAATTTATTTACGTCAAATATTTACAATTGTTATATGGAAAAGTCGGAAGAAGCAGAAGAAAATGATTTAATATTTAGTATAATTAATGAGATGTAAAGAGAAAAGAGATAAAAGAAAATATATATCAAAACATACGTTGTTCTTTTTAGGGGTTTTTGACTTTGCTTCAGGGGTTTTTTTTTGAGTTGGCAAGCCTGGTCAATTACTTAGGCCCGCTGCACACCGAATCGAACAAAACGTTTCCGACTTATATGACAAGAAAACTTGTTCTGTTGCAACACACACCAAGCGGAACGCAACAAAACAGAAGAAACCTTTCGTCTTCTTGTTTCGTTTGGTGTGTGTTGATGTAGAACAAAATTTAATTTGGGTGTGTGTGTTGACATACATACAGATGACGTAGTTTTTTCTATTATTGAAGTTTGCGAACGAAATAAGTTAAAAGGAAGAGAATGGTGGGTGCATCCTTACAATGAAAAACGAAATACGTAGGACGTTATCAAAAATCTATAACAGAACTCAGGAAGTATCCTGGGAAATTTAAGAATTACATCAGAATGCAAATTAAAAATTTCGATTATTTACTTGACTAAACGGAGAATCAATTGCGAAACAAAATACGAATTATAGTGGAAGCATAAGTCCTCGTAAATGGTTATTTATAACTCTACGGTAAGTAAAATAAAAGGAAAAAGAATTATGTAAAGAAAAATTAATATTCTCAAACTTTCAAAATTAACTTCTTTGGCAAAAAATCTTAATGAAAATTATAAATGAATTCATAACAATAATGTAAATAGAATGTAAAAAATTTAGTTTTCATGATTTTCAAAGAATTAAATTGTTTTACCGAATAATGCATTTGAAAGATTTGAAGAGTCTTTTTTCCTGCTCATCTTGCTACTGATTCATTTTATTAAGTATGTGAGGTCGGAATGATCTTTGCATTAGTTTCTCTTAATCAGTCTTATAAAAATTTATGAATGAATTTCCATTTTCTGTAGGTTTTTCTTTGGTTCTTGATTTTTAGATGTCAATTATTGGCGCAGCAATTATTTCAGTCATCGAAGTCTTACTTGTACTTGTATCGGATTGTGAATTTTCATGATTAGCCGGCATAGCTAATGTAACACATAAACGAAAACATTCGCAAACAACAAACAAAACGTTTTATCTGTTTGTATAAACAAAACAGTAATTTCACTTCAATAATCAGCCATTTTGAAGATAATAGCATTTTTGTAATTATAAAATTATCATTTTCAAAGCTTGTTACATTTCGACATGACTATCGATCCTTTTTAAAATAAATAGGAATTAAACTTTTGTCTGGAAAGACGATATTCCAACATGAGCAACCCGACACTTTTTCGTGTTTGTTCGTCTTTTTCTCTTGAGATCGACGCGGTGTGGGTTGCTCTCAATAGAAATAATGTACTTATATTTTCACCGAACACAAAAACATGTTTGTTTGATTCGGTATGCAGCGGGCCTTAGTAGCATGACCAGTAGGGTGTCCCGTCCATGTATGGGATACTTTCAGCAGAGGTACTAAAATATGCGTAGTTTTACACAGAATTCTCTAAAAGTACAAAAACTAGAATTGCGTGCCATCTATAGCGCGCTACTGCACTTTGAAGTTGTATAAATTTTACATATTTAACCGTATGCCTAAAAAAAGTTTAAAAGTTATTTTATTATTAAAATTTTTAAAATAGTTTACTTTTTTTTTAAATTGTTTGAAAGTTTATCGCAGTTGTTCTGTATGACACATTTTAATAATACTGAAATGTCTTAGATCCTAATCCTTATGTGGTACTAAATTCTAGTCATTATTAGATTCTTCTTAGTGGGAGATCATGTGGATGGAGTCTTTTTAACCTCCACCTTATAGTTAGGCTGCGGAACAAGGCAGTAGCCAAAGGGGGTAGGGTGAGCATGTAGTTTTGTTAAGTGCCGTCTGCTATAGAGCATTGTCTCCAACACTGTTGGTATTTTTAGATCATTGTGCAGTGTGGTGTTTCTGACAAACCACAGGGCATCCGTAATTCTTCTGAGCGACTTGTTCTGACACGCCTGCAGTTGAGAGATGTTGGAGGTAGCCGTGATGCCCCATATTTGTATTGCATACCGCCATATTGGTGTCACAATTTGAAGGTATATGGGCCTTTTATTGCCTCGTGACAGCTTGTTTGAGGGCCGGAGGATCCAGTATAGCTTCTTCATTGTTTGGTAGCATCGCGCAGTGATAATTTTAATATGTGCACGCCATGTGAGCCGTTTATCCAGGATCAGATCTAAATAATGGATTTTCTCCGTCTGTGGAATGATGCTAGCATTATATTTTATAACCGGATAGACACCTTTTCTTAAGGTGAAAATGCAGTTACTGGATTTAGCGGAATTGATCATTATAGTTTACTTTCTCCACCGCTTCATTCGGTGACTCGGAGTTGTTGACTATAGCCGTATGGTCTTCATTAATTATCGGCAAGTCCGAGGTATAAAGTGCGTATCGGACCGGAGCGAGAACGCTGCCTTGCGGGACGCCTGCTTTCATGAGTCTAGTGGTGGATTTCCTATCTCTGACTGCCACAGAGAAAGAACGTTCCTTCAGGAAGATGTAGATGAGTAGGTACTGCTTGCCAGGCAGGAGCGTTCTGAGTTTGTGTGGTAAACCATCAATCCAGACCCTATCGAAGGCCTGCTTAACATCTAAGAAGACTGCGGAGGAATATTGTTTTAACTCAAACGCAGATAGGATGTGCTGTACGACCCGATGTAGTTGTTCTGGTGTCCTGTGCCGCGATCTGAAGCCAAATTAGTGGTGAGGAATGGCTTCCTGGGCGCGTTTTACTGCCAACATTCTACTCAGAAATTCTTTCAAATATTTTGGAGAATGTTGGCAACAGGCTTATCGGTCTGTATGACATAACAACACACTCAGGCTTTCCGGGTTTTGGGATCATGGTGATTGTTGCGCATTTCCACTGTGTGGGGAAATGGCAGATCTGCAGCATGCAGTTGTAGATTAGTGTTAGAAACAACACTCTCTTCCACGGGAGGGCTTTCGCCACTTTGTTGTCAATTCGGTCGTGTCTAGGACTCTTCTTAGACTTCAGCCTCTGGATCTGAGTCGCAACCTCTTCTGGTGAGATGTGATTGATTGGATTCTGATCCAGATCATTCCTCGATAGGGCCTCGGGATCAGCTAGATTGAATGGAGTGAAGCAGCTCTCCAGCTCATATGCGAACTTTTCAACTTTTTCTGACTCTGTGCTCAACCATTGAGTTTGGGGACCAAGAATTGAGTCTTGCCTGTGTGGCTGATGTGTCACGCACTTGGTAACTCGCCACATGTTATATCTCGATTTTTTGGTTGGGTCAGCATTACTCATCATATCATTGAAGTAGTATGAACCTTTTGCATCGTCATAAGGTGCCCGGGCAACACTCTTCCATGCCTCCTTGTCAAGTTCATTGCGTGATCTCATGAATCTACGTCACAATCTCCGCTTCTATCTCACCAGCTCCAGGACCTTTTATGGTGTGATCGGCTCATTTATTGGATAGGACGTCGGAGAGCATGTCCATCATCTTGTAGTGCATCTCAATCAGGGAATCGATTTCTCCGGCAAGTCTGTCAAGGCTAGACACCACTATCGAGAGCCGTTCAGCCTGATCAGGGGATGGTTAGATCTGGATATTGCCACTGTTAGGCGTGGGTTGACGAAGATGACTCGATCCAACATTGCCATCTTGCTGCTAATTGTGATTGAGAGGTTTTACTACTCTTTGGGTGAGTATCCCTGATTGGTAGGTGTTGTGTCGCAGAAAAGCTTTATTGTTGATTATATGTGGGGTGCATGACTTGCTGCTGTTGTTGCCGTCGTAGCACTTGAACTGCTTTCGGCAGTATCTCTTTGTGTGAGAGATCTCCTGAGAGCGATGACATTGTGGTACATCTTTGAACGGAAGAGGTTGTTCGACTTTGACTATCTGCCGGCAAAGCCTCGTTATATCACAGAAAACCACCTCTTTCTTGTTCGCGTTGGGCACAAGGTCCACTTTTTTTTCATATATCAATAAATATTTTAATTTTTCTGTTATTCTGTAAAACAACTTAAATTAAACTTAAAACAATTACAAAACAACTTTAACAAAATTAGAAAGTTGGAAAGAACAATTAATTAATTAATAAATCTACTTGAGAGGTCAACAGGATGAGATCTTTTCAACCGTCGCGCCACTCTGACTCCTATTCTGCGTCGCTTTAAGAGACGCCTGGCTAGTATGTTTGAGTGATTTTTCAACCGCTCCATATAATTCTTGGCCTGACGATTAATCACATCACCAATTTTTGGTGTTTTTAAGTCGTTCTCAAGGTCTGCCGTTCGCATGAACCACTGAGCTCCCGAAATCGTACGTAATGTTTTGGCCTGCAGTATTCTGATCTTTGAAATGTTTGATTTCGCTGCTATTCCGTACACCTGCAAACAGGAGCAATTATTGCTTTATATATATATAAGAACCTTATTTCTTAAGGATAACTTATTCCTACTGTTTAGGAGCCAACGCAATTTGCTAATTCTCTGTCCAAGCGATTTCGTGATGATTGAAATATGTGTTTTGAATGTTAGCCGCCTATCCAAATACACACCCAGGTATTTATAGCCCGCATGGTGCTCCATCAGCTGGTTTGCCAATGAAGACTCCAGGACAAACATCAGGCCGTAAGGCGTACGTCACATTGGCACATTTCTGTTTGTCAATGCCAATGTTCCATCGTCTTGTCCAGACTTCAAATTTATGGAGGTATTGCTGGAGGGTGTCCGTTGCTTCATAAACGCATCTGTTTCTGGAGAGGATGGCCGTCTCATCAGCAAACGTGGCAATGATGAAATCATGAGGATCCCCAGCGGTAATTTTGAGCCATTGGGCATGTCGTGTGTGAACAGGGTATATAGAGTCGGTCCCAAAACGCTGCCCTGGGGAACACCTGCGCGAATAGCCTTGATGCTAGACTCCACATCATCAAGTACCACTGAGAAGGTCCTGTTACTGAGGTAGCTGTGCATAGCTGGGGCGACAATAGGCTCTTGAGTTTACTGAGCAGCCCGTAGTGCCACACTCGGTCAAAAGCCTGCTTAATGTCAAGATACGCAGCCACCACGTACTCCTTGGCCTCAAAACCTTCAAGGATGAAGTTGAACACCCTATTCAGCTGTTCTGGAGTTCCATGGGAATTACGGAACCCGAATTGAAAGGGAGGAACTACATCTTTAACCTTTTTTAAATCCAGGAGGCACGTCAGCAGACAACGCTCAAACAACTTGGATACAGTGGGCAGCATGCTGATTGGCCTGTACGGATCTAAGGCGGAAGTGCTCATGCCGGTCTTATGAATCATACAGATTCTCGCCTTCATCCACTGTTTTGGAACATATCCCAATCTCAGCACCGAGTTAAAGATGAGGACGAGAAATAGTACAGCTTTAAACGGAAAAGCCTTTAGTGTAAAATTGTCCACACCTTCTTCACCTGGAGCCATTTTTGTGTCTAGCCCTTTAATATAAGCTGCAACTTCCTTTGCCGTAATCGAAGCAACTGGGGGGCATAATTGGCCAGCGCTTTCAATCATATTTTGGATCTTGCGAACCCTGTATTCTGAGCTAGTATCGAAAGGTTGAAAACGGGCTTCTAAGTCCTCAGCAAAAGACTCTGCTCGCTCCTTAAAGGATCTAGCCCAGGATCCGTCAGCCCTCTTGATTGGAAATTTGGGGGTCACCTGCTGCTTATAATCTTCTAACCAGCTTCCACAAGGAGTGGTTTGCGGAATCATCATGGGAGACATTTGACAAGAAACGGTAATTTTCCTGCTGTTTGTGGAGCTTTTTGACCCTATTCGAGACTCTACGAAAAACTCTGTCAACAATAGGGTCCCGGGTCCGACAATACTGTCTCTTGATTCTCCTCTTAATAAGCAGCTAATGATCCATGTGATGGATTTAAGGGAGCAGCAAGGAACAACGAGTGGGCATCTACAATGTCTTTAAATTAAATTAAATTAGAATTTCCAGGTTTAAGTGTAGAGATTCTTCCAAATCTCGGCGAAACGTAGCTATATCAGCTCCAGGTGGCAGCAGTCGTCCTTTCATTGTTTTGATCTTCGGAGCGGAGTCAAATGTAACCACAAGAGGAAGATGATCAGATGACAGCTGATACTCAGTCTTGATAGACAACTCATCTGAACGCAACTCATTAAAGACGAAAAAATCAATAGTGCTTGGTGTATGACTATGGGCAAACGGGAAGTGGGTCGCTTGACCAGGTGCCAGTATTTGAGCTGTAGAGTTTTGCACTGCTTCCTCAAGGCAGCTACCCCTGGTATCCGCTCTAAAGCTACCCCATAATCTGCTTTTGGCGTTAAAGTCTCCACCTATAAGATACAGTCTTCCTAGACTGTTAAAAAGTTCTTCAAAGTCTACTGTTGCCCATATAAGATGAAGAGGAAGATATAAAGCAGAGACGATTAATTCACTCCTACTGGTTGCAATCTGGATGATGGCCATTTGTAATTTTGTCAGCCTCACAGGCTCGTATAGAGAGTAGCAGATTTCCTGCTTAATAAGAACAGCCTCTCCTTCTCTTGGGCTATTGCTGGGATGGCCTGTCTTATGAACGTTGTATCCAGGTATAAAGATCTGGACTCCCGTTTGCAGCCATGTCTCAGTGATGAGCATCACATCTATGTTATGATCGGAAAGGAACTGCTTAAGTTCTTGAACATGCCCAGAAACCCCACGGACATTCCACAATCCGTGGCAAAGGGAACGGTGCATCATCATTTAGTCTTCAGGAGAGACAGGCATATCTCCTTTAGATACTGAGTAGTCTCCTCTAATTCCTTCAACCTTGCTAGGAAGGAATCAAATTTTGCCGTGAGAGCTTCAATAGCCATCTTATGCCTGAAGTTTTCGTTTGGGGGAGAGCTTAGGTCCATTTTTTATCGAGGCTTATCATGTTGATGGGGCACAGAAGTTGCGAAATTTTGCCTACACCCTTAGTTCTAGTGACAATACAATATGCAGATTTTAATTGATTTTATTCGTGTATTTTCGTCACTTTTATTCAACTCTGAAAAAATTTTACAACAAAAACATGCAAACAACAGCGACCTCTGGTACCATAATACAATACATAATAGCGCCAATTTGGCCTGTTACGCTCTCAAAAATTGCTCTCAATTTTGACTCCATAAGGATATTTGCGTACTAAAACGATGGAAAACACGCAGCGTAAGGACCATTTTGTGAGAGCGACACTTAACTGTACAAAATTGGCGTCACTTCTATTACACCATGCTCTGGTACTACGTACAACAAAGAGTGAAGGGGTGAGAGAGAGAGAGAGGAAGAGTTGAGTTGTTTTCTTATTTTTTTTTTCAAATATTTTCTGTATGCAATCGCTCCCTTCACCTCGCTCACCATAGTAAGCAAGATAAATTTGTGAGTGTGAAGAGTTCTAAAATGTCACTCTACCAGCCGCCTAAAAGAACTTCGTTCTAAAAACCCCGTAAAATCGGTTTCATGACACCAGAGCAAATTTTTTTATCGATTTCAATTCCAATTCCGACAACAGTCTGATTCCCCAACAACCCCGTATAAAGAGTTCACCTCTTCAATTGAAAAGAGATCAGGTTTCTTTGTATTAGAATTATACAAAATGACAGTATTGGTGAGTGCATTACTATGCTACTATATTTGGTTTAATATATTCTCTTAGCTTGAGTCAAGAGAGATTTAGATTTATACTCTAAGAGAACATTTGAGGCGGTGTGATGTGTTGTGTTGATTTTCTAGTTCATACCGACGAACGCTTTAAAAGCAAATTGGGATAAAAGAGGTGACATGGACAAGTCAATTCAGAGGAGGATGATCCCTCAGTTTTTGAGCTAGAGAGCTGAAATTTTGCAAGAAGCTTTCTTTTCACCATTACAGTGTATTTGTCGGAATCAGCCGAATTGGACCACTTAGATCCAAATTAAAGTTCTTATTTGACATTAAACATTTTTGTTGTTTGAACTATCGCCTTGCAAATTGGAAAGTTTCTGACTCGTATCCTTGAATCATTTCAAGACCCTCAGACCCCATACAAACCTGGATACAAAGTTATGTTGTTATTAAAAAAACCTTTTTTGTTTTTTGTACTATCGACTTAAAATTTGGACACTATATGGTAAGTGCCTGACCCTTATCCACCAGATAAGACAGCTTTTTATGTTTTTATGTTGTCTTATATATATATTAACAAATTTATTTGGTTATTAACAAATTTTCCTTTATTCTAATACTTGTGTGTGCTACGTCAGAAAGCCAAGCCGGCCGCTTCACCAACACATCTCAGCCAAGCACGATCAGCCACGTCGACATTCTAGTGCTAGTAAAACCAACAATCCAGTGTTAAGCTACGATCAATCAACAATGTAGTGTTGGCGAATGAGCACTATGAGATGTCACATATGGCAGGCAGATCCTTTTGTGATAACTAGCACTATCATGTGCGAGTGAAATGTCACATGCGGCGGGCAGACCCTTTTGTGATAACTAGCACTATCGTGTGCGAGTGAGATGTCACATATGGCAGGCAGATCCTTTTGTGATAACTTATATATAAATAGGCAGAAACAAAACAAAAACAAAAAAATCTGTGTAGACCCGCCGCACACTGTTGCCACACTTTACATTCGACCATCCTGATCTTCTTCTTCCGACCCGGATGACAACAAATCTTCATTTTCAGCGATAAACTTCCACAGCTTAATGTTGTCACAGCTGGTGGACGTTTGGTCCCTCAGCATCCACAGTAGCTTTCTTCATATCGTATCGACTGTTGCGTTTTACCTTAATAATTTCATATGAATCCAAGTACTTGCTAACTTTCGACCTGCTACAAATTGGGTCCGCTTTACCGCCACCAAATCGCCTATTTTATATCCATGCTCTACATGCCGCTTTTTATCATAGCTGTCTTTATATGCCTCTTGCGCCAGCTGTATATTGCGCTTAACCTCTGCACGCAGCTGTTGCCGCTCTTCATTGAAACGCTCTATCAGCTCCTGATTCAGTAGCTCTAACACACGATCCTCAGCTTTGCTTGACATCTCCAAAACATGATCTCGAAAGGCGATGACTTCGTAGAATCGCCAGTACTGATAGAATTGACCGATTCACTCGTTCGATTTGACCATTGCCTCTAGCTACCCCTGTGGTAGTCCACACAAGTTCCACCAGGTTTGCGGTCAAAAATCACTAAATCCATTTGACGTGAACGCGGCACCTCTGTCACTTACAATCCATTTTGGAAATCTTTCATCTTCTTGATCACTTCTTCTTGGCCGGTTGTCTTTGTTGGGAAGATCCAGACGAATTTCGAAAACGCGTTGACCAACTCTTGGATAATAAAGTTTATGAAACGTATAAAGGCAGCTGGAGAGTTTCGGAAGCCAAACGGTGCTCAATTAAATTCGAACAGTCCCTCTCTTGTAACGAATTTTGTGTATGGTTTACTGGTTTCCTCGACAGGCACATGGAAGAATCCATTTTCGAGATCCATTATGGTATAGAATTTGGCAGCTCGCAGTATCTCAAAAACCTTTTCTACTACCGGCACTGGAAAGCAATCTGCTAGTGCCATACTGTAGTCGACGCACACTCTCAACGTATGATCCTTCTTTTTCATGACGACAATTCTGCTTGCAACATTTGAAAACGACTTGCGAACAACACCTTGATCTAGCCATTCATCTACTTGTTTCTTAACTGCCACGGCTTCAGTTTCTGATAAAAGATTCGGTGATTGTCTAAACGGCTTAATTACTCCATCTGGAATAATCTTCAATTCAATCGGGCACTGTTTTGAATCGGCTACCGGCTGACAAAATTTTTTGGTATTGCGGCGGCATTGTAAAACTGTTAGGAGTTCCTACCACATTATATACCTCAGTCGAATTCTGGACTTCTAGGATCGCAAAATAAAACCCATGTTTATCGGTGGTAAAACTAAATTTACTTAAAATATCGTATCCCAATAACGCATAGTGATCCATTTTATTGTCAGGAACTATTACAAATTTCTGTTGTGCATGCAACCGATCCGATCGGCTTTGTTATCATTTTGCCCAAACCACGTAGCAAAGACACATTTTTGTACAGTTTAACATTTTGCAGCTTTTTGACGACGCTTTCTTTGATAATAGTAACGTCCGACCCTGTATCGATTAGACAATCTATCTGGACGCTGTTGACAAAAATTGTTTTAATACGATTGCAGCTTTGAACCACACTTACTTCTTCAACTTTATTTGGACAAACGCGCGCAATATACCCATTTTTGTTGCAATGAAAGCATTTTGTTTCATCTATGCAATCTTCTCTTTTATGTTCTGCTGATCCACAATTGAAACAAAATTCCTTTCTTTTAAAGTCTACAAACTTCCCTTTGCTGTTTTCGTTAAACTTATCTTTGGTGACGTTTTCTTCTCCCTTTCTTTCCTTTATATTCATATTCATTTTCGTTCTCTTTATTTATGTGCTCAAATATCATATACTTATCTTTGATTTCTTTCAACGACTTGCAGCAATTTAAATTTTGTTTGTACTCCGTTTTGATATTCAATCCATCATCTATGTAGCGCAATACAGCTGCCTCTTCAATTTTACCGTTTGCTGCAATTTTTTTCATATTAAGCATGTATTCGTGGAATGACTCACCCTTTCGCTTCTTTCTCTCTCTTAACTGCTGATGAACATCGGCACTGTTACAACTGCATTTAAATTCCTCACACAATGCATGCTTAAGCTGATCGTAGTCACTGACCAATTCCGATTTCAAAAATAATTGAGTTGCACCTCGCATTTTTCCTTTTCAACAGGCACTGAATATCCATCGAAGTCACCTACTACTCTTTCAAAATTTTTTACTGAAATCATTGTCGTACTCTTTTTTTCCACAAATGGTCCTTTATAGTGGCTTTACAGTGGCTCGAATCACGAAGATGCGGTTTTGTGGTTTACAGTAGTATTTTAGTATCACGAACAGCTGTTGTTTGTTTTGATTATACATACAAATGGAACGTTGTGGCTAATTGTGATAATTAAAATGGACATTTTGTGAAAAATATATGATTGATAACAATTTGGAGTGTATGCAAATAATACTTGCAGCTTCCTTTTTCATTACTGCTACTCATTTTATTAATATTTAAAGAAAAAATTACAATTTAAAATTTTCTTCAAATTGTTTTGTGCAATGATCAGCTGTTTTATGTGCGGCGCGCAAAAAAGCGGAGAAGAAGACACATGACAATCATAAAAAACGGCGAAATTATGAAAATGCTGCCAACCTACATGGAAGAATTGCCCAGCCCTGTTAAGACTGACCATTCAAAAAAAAACCGAATCTTTGCGAATCTATTTGAGATTAGCATCTTACAATCGAATCTTTACAACGACATCCCCTCATTTTTGTCATTTTCCCTGTTGTTGTTGTCAAATGAAACTCGAATCATTGTCGCATCTTCATAGATTCGAATCTTCGCTCACTGTAAAGCCACTATTAAACTAAGGATCCATTGGTTTGATGCCGTTCTTCACTTCTCATGGACATGAGAACCAATCTTATGTTTTACAATGTTGGCCTTATTCTTACCAACTCTTACTTTATCATATTTAGCATTCCTATCAAAATTCTCTTTGGCTATTGCCCTGGCTTCTTTATAGTCAACTTTACCTTCCTCAATTATAGGTAGAATGCCCAATGGGCTCGCCATTTTACCAATCAACAGTTCCAACGGACTAAATTTTGTCACCCTATTCGTTGTGCAATTCCTGGCTAACTGCACTTCACTCAGCGCATCTTGCCAGGAACGTTAGCTTGTCTCTACTGCCGTCAACATACTTTTCATCGTGCTCATAACACGCTCCACTTGCCCATTGGCACAATTTGCACCTGTTGCTATTAAATGCAAATACATTTTATTTGTTGCACAAATTCTCGAAATCCACCACTAGAAAAACTTCTGCCTTGATCTGTTATAATGCGACTGGGTACACCAAAAAGTGATATGGCTGACTTCACAGCCTTGATTCAATTGACTGTGTCTAAACTCAAAACAGATGCTCTATAACATACTCCTTCTGATCATTCTTGCCACTTAACTTGCCACCAATGTCAATATGTACCATGGTATGTCAATCTTGGGAATGGGATGCAATACCATTTGAATCTTGCCTGAGGGGGGTTGGACAATTTGCAAGTCATGCAATTCTTTACGAACTTTCGCACATACTTGGACATATTCTCAAACCAGTATTGCTCATAGACTTTTTCCAACGTTTTCTGCCAACCTAGATGCATTATCGCTTCATGCACGTGATTGATCACGCACTACCTAAAGGCTCTCGGAATTACTGGTAAGCAGCGAGTTTCACAATTTCTCTGAATCTTTCGATGCAGTACACCAGCTCTTAACTCATATGTTCTAGCTAAATCTTGCTGCATTTCAGCGCTACTCAATTGAGACACAATTTTTTTTTAGATATGGGTCACGCTGGTGCTCAGCTATTAGCCAATTGTCTGTAATTTCTGCTAAGTATATACGCACTTCGGCTACTCTATTTATGGACTCAGATTCTTTTGGTATCAGATTATGAGATAAGAATGCCATAAGTTTTCCTTTTCGGTACTCTTTATAGAAAAATCAAAAGCCGAAGGTACGCCCATCAATGATGCACTCTAGGCGTTAGACAAACTTTGGTGCGACTCGCTTTCAATGAATTGTAATCTGTGTGTACAACAAATTTTCGACCGAGCAGGTAATGTCTGAAGTGCATACAGAATTGTGCACAGCTAAAGTCTCTAATTCACTTGCTATAATATTATATGCATAAACACAGCCCCATTGCCATCTGCAGTTAATTCAAAGTTAACTTAAAAAGCAATTTTTTTTTCGACCTTTATTTATTTATTGAATCACTTTGTACACAAAGCCTAACAATAATGTAGAAATCTTAAAATTATGGATTGTTTGATTTAAAAGTTCCCTTAGTGGTGAGCTAAAGAAACTTTACAGTGTTGCGTGGTCCTCTCAGGTTCATGGGGCAGGCAAGTCATTTCGACGTAGGCGCGTGTGGCTCCTCGTTTGAGAGAGTGTACGAGCTAGTGGATTAGGATGTTGCGAGAGTTTAAGTTGATATTTCTGCTTCAGTTGAGCCAGTTCAGTTTTAATTAGTGGAACGTTAAGGTCCCTATGGTTGTTCGCATTCGATATGTACCAGGGAGCACCTGTTAAAAAGCGAAGTATTTTCGATTGAGCTCTTTGGATGACTTCAATATTACTTGGGCTAGCGTTCCCCCAAAGCTGGGAACCGTAAATCCAGATTGGCTTTATTATGCTATTATATAGTAACATCTTTAGATCGAGGCTTAGACCAGATCCTGGGTTTAAGAGCCAGTGGAGGGACTGTGCTTTTAAGTTCATGCTGATTTTTTTTTTGCTTCTATATGTTTCCGCCAGGTGAGTCGTCTGTCCAAATGAACTCCTAGGTAGATGACTTCAGTAGCATGTGGAACAGTGGTGTTGTTAAAGATAGTAGACGGACAGTCACTCTTATTTAGGGTGAATGTCACATGCTTACATTTATCCGGATTGACTTTTATACGCCAATTGTCCAGCGAGACTGATACAAGTTGCAGGTGATCGGATAGCTCTTTCGATGCTTTTTTGGGGCAGCGTGACCGACTGGTGATTGCAGTGTCATCTGCAAAGGTTCATGTCATGAGGCGGAGATTTGTAGGGATGTCAGCGGTGAATAGTACGTATAAGAGCGGACCAAGAACACTGCCCTGAGGAACGCCAGCGTTTATGTGATGCTCATTAGAGGTGAAATTTTTGCATCTTACCACGAATAGCCTTCTGGTTAGATATGACTCTAGCAGTTTGTGTGAGTTCTGTGGAAGCACGTTTTTTATTTTGTAAATGAGACCATCATGCCATACTCTGTCGAAAGCTTGAGGAACGTCAATGAATATAGCTGAACAGTATTCTCGGTGTTCAAAAGCAGATCTGATTTCAGTGGTGACACGGTTTACTTGCTCGATTGTACTGTATTTTGATCTAAACCCGAATTGATATGTGGAGATGATGTTGTTTGCGTTTATGTTTGGTGCGAGCTTCTAGGTTAAATTTTTTTCAAATAATTTTGATAGCACCGGGAGCAAACTTATGGGCCGATATGAAGACACCATTGATTTGTCTTTACCCATTTTATGGATCATAATTACTACGGACTTCTTCCATAGTGTTGGAAAGTAACCCACTTTGAGTATTGCATTAAAGACCATTGCAAGGAATGATATTGCACAGTTTGGTAGCTCAATAATCATCTTTGGGGTGATGAGGTCGTACCCAGGTGCTTTCTTTGGAATTAGCTCCTTGTGAATTGCCGTTCTT
Source organism: Amiota mariae (assembly GCA_035041805.1). Taxonomy (NCBI): domain Eukaryota; kingdom Metazoa; phylum Arthropoda; class Insecta; order Diptera; family Drosophilidae; genus Amiota; species Amiota mariae. Next base: position 235,167 of record JAWNKV010000477.1, on the reverse strand, counting down.
AACTCATGTGCACTAGTTTTAAGTACGCTGCTATTAGGAAACTGAGCACATGGCTGCTGGGGAAGCTGAAATCCGTTTCTAGGCAAGTTTGGTTGGAAGACGGATTTGAAATGGTTAGCAAAAGTGGAAGCCTTTTCCTCGTCAGATCGCGCCCAGTTTCCGTTTTGATCCCGAATGGGGCAGTCATCTGTAATTGGTGGGTTCATGCAGTCTTGTGCTCTCCAAATCGAGAACTTGGTACTCGTTGGCGAAAGGTTCTCAATGTAGTGCCTTTGGATTTTACGATCCTCAGTCTTGAGCGCATTGCTTAAATGTTTTTTAGCAGTTTTGAGTCTTTGTAACGATGCTGGAGATCGCCTGACCTGCCATTCGCGTCTAAGCCGGCGTTTTTCTAATACTAGGCGTTCAATTTCCGCGCAAGTTAAAACACCAGTTTTCTTTGGGCCAGATTGTACAATTGGTGTCGTGGCAACAGCAGCGCTCGCATTGGTTATGTTGAAATGTTCCAGTGAGTTGTCAATGTCAGTTCCGTTATCAAGTTTTGGCATCATACATATGTGGGAGCTGACGTATTTTTTATATCCGAGTCAATCAGTTTTCCATGAGGTATGCATGAAAGAATGATCACTTATTTCGGGACGCTCCAGTAAGTGAAATGCGACTGGGGAATGGTCTGATGATAACTCGGCATGGGTTTCCGTTGAAATCACACTACGAGAAATTGTTGCGAGTATCTGCGACGTCGATTATGTCTGGAATTTTACTTGGATCAGCTGGAAAATATGTAGGCCTGCCCGGAGAAGTTTGTTGCTTTGGTTTATTATTGTGTTGTAGAGCTGTTTTCCTTTAGGATTTACAAGTCGAGAGCCCCAGTGGGGGTGCTTAGCATTATAGTCACCTGCCGCCAGAAATTTTGACCCTAGGGTGTCAAAGAACAGCTTGAAGCATGATTCGGAAATGGAAAATCTGGGTGGACAATAGACGGATGAAAGCGTCAAGTTACCATTTGAAGATTCAATGACAATCGACGTAGCCTGTATATAATTCCGCGAGTATGATATCGACTTATAGTGTTTTATTCGCTTTCTAATAAGTATACCCGTTCCGCCATGTGCTTTGCCGTCAGGGTGGTTTGTGGCGTAGAAGGAGAAGCCTGGTATCTCGAATTTATATCTGTTTGTAAGGTGCGTTTCCGAGAGTTTTTGTAAGATTAGATTTTGCGTTTTTAGTATCTCTTGAAGCATGTTTTGCATCATTGCCGTAGTCTGAGACATAAATTGTATGAAACTGGCAATCATATTTTCAAAAGAGCTATGTGATGTGAGTGGTGTTGTTTTTTGAGGTATATAATGCTGTGTGAGCTCATTTTGAGATAGTTGGAGTGTACTCTTGGCAGTGTTTGTTACTTTCTCTGGCTCTGTGGTGAGTATTTGTTGCGATCCAGGTCGCAACGCGGATGCGTATGTAATGTTGGGAGTGGTAATTTGCAATATGCGTGGGTCTTTCATCGTGGCTTGTGTGGTAGGCCCGGGCCGGCTACGGGCAGTTGATTTGCGCTGGTTCATCCGATTTTTCAGTTCTTTAAAAATTGGACAGCCTCTATAGTTCGCAGTGTGATTACCCCAGCAGTTACTGCATTTTTTTGACGTTGTCTCCGTTTTATTCATAGTGCAGCTTGAGGATTCGTGGAGGTCACCACATGATACACAGACAGAAGGTAGTGTACAATACGATTTCGTGTGGCCGAATTCCTGACAGTTTGTGCACTGCACAGGATCTGTGCGCTTGTGGGGTTCCTCTACAGTGATTCTGCGGTGAAGCTAGTTGGTACGTATAATAATTTTTGTTGGCATCAGTGAGGAATTTCGAAACTATCTTGTAATTATTCTCAGTGTAGGTTTGTAATTTAGTTTCATGTACTTTGCCTTTGGTCAACAGGACAATGTGAAAGTTGTTGTTGCCGATAAGTTGCGCTAGTTGTGAAACTAGATTATTTGAACTGCGTTCACGAATATAAATTGGGGGAGGCTTGGTTTGCTTGACTTTTGGGGCCGCTTCTACATCTGTGAGATCATTGTCTTTGCTTAGGGCTGCAAATCCGCACAAAAATGATACCGCAATATCAAAATGTTCGGCAGTACAGACTGGAATTGATCGCTATGTACAAATTAAACGAAAACTCAGTCCACAAAAAAATCTCTGGTAACAATTCCAAAAAATCGAATACCTCATCTATCCCAACCCACGACAATAATAGATGACGTTCAAATATATAATTTGCAAAAGCAATTTGAATTATAATTATTATATTATTATTATAAAATAACTAACTGTAACTCCAGTTCTGTCTCGTCCAACTACGGCATTCCCTCATGTCCCATGTTGCCACAGTTATGGCCCTTAATCTGTGGTTCCATCTTGAATCATTTCTTATCCGGACCCACCGAGTGATCTGCGTCTTCTCTTCGCTTGCTGAACGCATATGCATGCAATTGCTGCTGTAGCTCATTTCGGTTTTTTACGTTTGTTGTGTACCGCAAACGCTGCAGTCTGTGATCTATTTGCGTTGCATGCGCAAGTACGAAGGAGACAGCTATTTCTTCATTACTCATTGTTTTCCATTTCGTCAGCAATGACGCCACCAAACGACTCGCGTGTACTGACAAACTTTCGTTTGCGTCTGTCCGTCCGTTGAGAATATTTAATAAAATGGCGGCTGGCGTCTATTATTCTAAGAATGCTCTATTCTGTGATTCCAACAGAGCCTGCCATGCTTCATTAGAATGCTCCTTTGGCGGAGGCGATCTCACTTCTGATGTTGGAGAAAGTAATTTCTTTGTAGCGTCAGCCAAACAAACAAAGTTTCTTTTTATTTATTCAGCGTAGTGAGTCGCAATTACTTATTTGCTTCTCCTGCAAATTTGTCAGTTTTTGTTGTAAAATGTGAATCGATTCTGGTAGATTCAACTATGGAATCGGCTATGAATCGAAACAGGTCTGGCAAATTGGAAAATTTTCAGTAATTTCCAACCGGAACTGTCATTTTCGACAGACTTCTGCTCCTTTTTTCTTTCAAATAAAAACAAAAAGCAGCTGATCATGGCACAAACAATTTGAAGAAAATTTAAAATTGTAATTTTTTTTCAAATATTAAAAGAATAAGTAGGAGGAATGAAAAAGGAAGCTGCAAGAATTATTTGCATACACTGCGAATTGTTCTTTATCATGTATTTTTCACGCAATTTCCATTTTATTTTCTCACAATTAGCCACAACGTTCTATTTGTATGTATAACCAAAACAAAAAACAGCTGTTCAAGAATCAGAATCGCCGGTGTAAACGCAAAATCGATTCGCAATGAATCACTTTGGTATAAATTCACAATTACATTATTCATCTTCGTCAACTCATAACAAAATACTTAGTTCTATCAAATCAAATCAAATATCAAATCAAATATTTTCCTAAAATTGAAAAAAAACCATCTGATTTTCAAGTGCATAAATAGAGTTACTATACAATACTATATACTTGGCGACCTATATTCTCCAAAAATAACACGAAACACATAATTGTGTTTATTGAGTACCATGAATAAAATCGATATGTCACATTTTCCATTTGTTAAATGTTTCATAAAAGTTCTACTAATATCTGCAGTGGTCATACAGCAAAGCAGTTTGGGGTTACATTGTTGAATTTAAACACTTTCTCTAATGCTGCATAAAATCACACTAGAATAATTATGGTTTTATACTTAACAGGTCCGAAATATTTTATATATATATATTCTAGTTTAAGTAATAGTTAGTGCCTATGACGAATGCTATGTGAGCCCTTATACATACTTCAATGTTACTGTTACTATTTGATTTCAGAGATCATTTTTGGATCATTTACCCGGCATTACACAGCTTTGCAAAGATAACAATATTGAACTTGGACTGTTGATCACTTCAAAGTTATCGGATTTGTCATTGGAAATTTCATATGAAGAGCTAAAAAAAAAAACTAATTTTTCATTTGATATAATATTACTCGATGACTCGGCTGGCAAAGTGGAAGAAAACTCAATGGATAATTACTTTGAAATTGTAGAAGCGTTGAAAAATAATATGTGGTCTAATGTAAACCCCTTACATACTGAAAAAGGTAACTATCATTTCAACTAATTATGTATGTATTTCAATCCAAAGTTGTTGAACTTTGCCCTTTTAACATAAGAAAAGGTTACTTTCAAAAATCCGATTGAAAAATAAAAAAAATATTTACGGGGAATAGTCTATTATGTTCTAGTCTACAATAAATAAATAATAATAATAAATTCTGAATATCACAAGTTTTACAAATATCTTAAATTCTAGTAGTGTTAAGAGAGTTGTAAAATTTCAATATTTGAGTTACTTGTGATGCCTCAAAATTGCATGGCATATGTCCAAACTGGTTTCCACATTACTGTATACAGATCAATTTTATTTTCCTTACTCAACTCTGGTTAGGTATCGTCGTATTCGGTATGTGGTAAAAAAAAACTACTAATAATAATAATAATAATATTGAAATACAACAACAAAATGACACTAATAGCCATTTCACACTGATGCAGCATTCGAGAAATGTACATTGAATGCTACAATTTTCAACAACAACAACAGGGAAAAGTGACGTAATTTTATAGTTGTTGTTGTAGTAGAATTTTTTTTTTTTTTTTTTTTTGTTGCGTGCCAACACAGTTGTGTTCATTGCACAAAACAACAAAACAATTTGAAGTAAATTTTAAATTGTAATTTTTTTTTTAATTGAAGTGAAAATAAGTAGCAGGAATGAAAAAGGAAGCTGCAAGAATTATTTGCATACACTACAAATTGTTTTTAATCATGTATTTTTCATACAATTTTCATTTTAATTTTTCACAATTAGACACAACGTTCCATTTGTATGTATAACCAAAACAAAAAACAGCTGTTCCGAAAATACAAAATGCAATGTGAACACTTTTTGTGAAATGGCTATAAAATACCGAAAGTTACATCACCCCAGCCTATGTTTACGTTTTTGCATGGCATATGGTATTATTTTGCAGTGTTGTGAAATACAACGTGTTTTCCTGTTCCTTGGTAGAAATTTGGTATTTTTTAGGTAAAATTAAGGATCAGTCTGCTGATATCTGCGATCGTTATATTAAAATAAAAGACCAAAACAATGCAGCTGGGGTAAAAAATTGGCCATTGTTTATACTAGCATTCGAGGTCTTAAATATTTTTGTGTCATGATAGCTACCTGGATCTCCTACTACTACATTTCTGATGCGAAGTTTATTGTCACATAAAACATGCATCTTAATTGAGTACACATGTTTGCGGGAAAAGTAAACTTCATGGTTTATTCCTGGTTTTTCAGCGAGTTTTATCTCACTTCCATCAATGTACCCGACACAATGTGGCGGCTTGTGTAATGTATTTGCAACCAATGTTTCACGTTCATTGGCGTCAGGCCAATAAATATAATTTTCCATAATCCTCAAAAATGCGCCAAATACTCTTATATGTTATTTTGGACAAAGTGCCACCATCACCGACTCCAAACGTTGTTGAAATTTTTCTAGTTGAAGCATTTTCACCTGATGAGCCCAATCGATATAATACGATCGCCAGTTACAAATCCACTGGAAACTGCTGACAACTGCAATGGACACCTTTGAAATTTATGTCTTCTTCAATTTAATGGAGAAGTTTAGCAAATTGGGCTTTGCTAACTCGAAGAATTTGTAGAAAACGTCCATAGTCAAAGACGAAAAGGTAAGAATTCAAACAACGTCTTCAAACACTTCATCCAGTTTGTCATCAATAGCTTCTTCAATTTTATCATTATCACCACTACAATCTACAAGCTTTTTAAAACATTTTAAATGTTAGTTTTAGGCTCATAAACTCCATTTCACTTAATGGATCATTTATAACAAAATTAACAAGTTGGTTCTTGAAACTTTTATGACATAGCAAACAATTTTTTAGCGCAACTAATAAAAACAAAACTGATTGCCGCTATTTCAATGGGACGAATGACGCATAACATACTAGTATATTTACATATACATACAATGAATAAACCACATTACCGAATGAAATTTTACCGAACAGTGTTCCAGCCTTTTTTTCGTTATTTTTTTACCAAATTCCGAATACTACGATACCGAAAAGGTGTGAATAGCCCTAGTATTTAGCGCAGGGGCTAGTGCACTTCCCTGCGGTACGCCTGTATTGATGTTGTGAACAGTTGAAGATTCACATTGTTGCTGCACATACCATAAAAGCGGTTACTAAGACTTAATAACAGAAAATATGGCGCTGGAAGCAATCTTAACAGCATACAAAACGCTGTCAAATCGTTGTTGAATTTCACGGGAAACAACCGTATTTTATGCAAAAGCATCAATTATTATGTACACAATTATAAAAAAAAACCGGTGATTTTTTTATTTCTGATAGATTTTATTTCAACTTCTACTTTGTATAAGGAATAGGCAAGCTCATTTAGCAAGATGATTCCAGAAAATGTTTCACATCTTCATCGGCTGACATGTTACAGCTTCAGCCTTTTGCAAATGAAACCGACAACGCTCACCATTGTTGTTTATGATTTGCAGTACTTCTTCTTTTGGGTTGCTTGAGGTACTTTTTAGATCTCCATAGGGTGTATTGATCATCTACCGAAAAAGTATCCAGCTGTCTCAGGTAATCTGCTGTGTTTTGGTTCTCAATTTCGTTCGTTGTTTTAAATAACTAGCTGTATTGTTGAACAATCTTTTGTCAGCTGGGCTGCGACTATTTTGCCAGATCTTCTTAAGTCTTCTCTTAGTTCTAATCATTTGTCTGATTTCAAGAGATAGAAAAGTTCGGCGTGTTTCTTGTATGTTATCCCTTGATAACATGGATTTCGTTCTGCAGACACTTTTTAAATGCATGACCATCAGTTGATTTAGATAGAACCCTATACGGCTTCTCTTTGGCATATATTGCATTACAAAATGTTACGATAAACGGAGAGTGATAGGAACTTAAATCGTAACTTTTATCAATATGTAAATGTTGTTGATTTAATTCTGAATAGACAACGAAGTCTAATAAGTCAGGAATTTTATTAATATCTTTTGGCCAATATGTTGGTTTTTCTGTAGATACAGCTCTCTGCCTTTTTGGTTTATGAGCCTTGTGCCCCACAAATAATGCTTGGTATAAAAGTCACCACCAAGACTTGAAATAATCTTTCATATTTGAATGAATTCAACAAATGTCTTAGTGAAAAAAAACTGATGTTATAGGTAAGAAATTCTGCATACATTCGACTTCTACATAACTCTAAAGCGTAACATTCAGAGGAGGACTCATCTACTACAAACAAAGAGGCCTTAAAAATATGTAAAATTGGAAAGCAGCGTGTCTCGGTCGAACGCCCCCTTAAGTTCGCGGATGTAGTTCAATGCTTAAAATGTCATGTCTTCGGTCATTCTAAGAATTACTGCTTTAAAAGTTTTTTATGTGGTAAATGCGGCGGAGAACACCAAACAAACTCAGACCTTTGCAAAGTTTCAAACCAAGACGAGGTAATCTGTGTTAACTCAGCGAGGTCTAAGGGTTGACAAGTATTTAAGGAAAAGCTTCGAGCGCGTAAACCGGCAGTGCCTATGCCTACAGTTTCTAAATCGAACACTCGCTCATCAAGTTCGCGGCAGCAATTTATTCCTGCTTCCTTGGTACAAAAATGGTATCTCATTTGCAGACACTTAGTCAGTAGGTAAGAGATGCATTAAAAGTAACTGCTCAAAAATCACAGTCTCGGATACGTGTTTTTTATAATTCCGGTGGATTGGCTTGCCAACTCCCGAAAATATTTACCCCTAAAGCAAAATCAAAAACCCCTAAAAAAGAACAATGTATGTTTTGATTTATTTATTTATTTTTTTTTTTTTTTATAACTCATAATATAATTGAACATTTTTGAAGTAAATAAATTTAACATTTTTTCAAGATGAAGTAACCACAGTCGCCAGTATGTTGTGTCACCATAGAGTATCTATATCTCAAAAATTCCTATTTTTAACACTGATGATATTTGTTGCAGGCTTGTCAATTTAGGGGTATTATCAATCCCCTAGAAAAATCCCAAACCACTTATTTTACCCCTAAATTTGTGGGGAAAACCCTTAAGTTGCCAAGCCTGTCGGTGGACCAGGAGGTGATAGTTCCAGATATGATCAGCTGGAAAATGCTGTGTCACAAAAAAACGTTGAAGAATTGACAATTCTTTGTTAAGAAATAGTTGAAACCAACAAGTTTCTTCGAACTTATAAATTTATGAAATAAATGGATCCAGAACTGAACCTCGGATTATGTAACGCTCGTGGCCTAAATAACAAGATCGATGAGCTTAAACCTTTCTTACATAAACACTATATCCACCTTATTCTTGTAACTGAAACCCATATGCGATGCGGAATTAATGCATATATACTACATAGAGCAGACACTCGTTATCATACTATTTGATTCTCCGCAATGTAAAACCAAAATCGCTAGATTGCTTTCTACTGGAGCAGATATTCAACGTTTCAGCAAGGACCTTGAGAATTCGTTAAACCTAAATATATAGATCCACTCCGCTGAGGACATAGAGGATGTTGTACAAAACTTTTTAAATAAAATCCATTCAGCTGCTCCTTCACAAAATTCTTTTCAAAACCATGTTATTCAATATAGACCGTTGCTGCAGCACTTCTTTTCTTCAAAAGAGGCTAAGAAGGGAATTTGTTAGAACCGGAGAATCCAGAATTTTAGCAATCTATGGTAGTATCTCCAATTGGGTGAAAAAGGAGATTAGCGTGTTGCGCCAGGAGGAAACAGACATCTTTCTTGATTTTAACCGTTTAACACTACATCTACAGAGCAGATGCAAGTAGTAAGGAAAGAGCTTGCAGCCCCATATCAAATGTCCCTTCCGGTACCTCCCATTACTATTCATGAGGTGGAGGGCGAAATCAAATCTCTTAAAAACCTTAAAGCACCTGGGGAGGAGGATAATATTGATAACAGAACAATCAAACTGCTACCGTTTAAGGCGTTGCTTTTCCTGATCCTGATATATAACTCATTCTTGATAGATCATTTTCCGGCTATATGGAAAACGGCTCAAATAGTTATGATTCAAAAGCCTGGTAAAAATCCAAACCATTTGGCTTCTTACAGGTCAATTAGTCTGCTCCCATGGTTTGGAAAAATCTAGGAAAGATGTCTATTAAGGAGGATTCTGAGCTGCCCAGAGATTATTCCAAAATTTTAATTTGGCTTCCGAAAGAAACACGGCACTACGGAGCAGTTGAACAGGCTGGATAACTTTATTCTGGAAAGTTTTGAGGCAAAGGAATTTACAGTAGCTGTCTTCGTGGACGTCAAAAAAGCTTTCAACAGAGTATGGCACGAGGGATTACTTGTCAAAGGAATAAAGCTTCTTCCTCCACAATTGTTTGTGATTATCAAAAGCTTCTTGTCCCAACAGGTCCTTTTGTGTAGTACAGGATGGTGTATTCTCATCGTCGCGAACTGTCAAGGCTAGAGTTGCCTGTCTCCAACTCTATACTCTCTTTTTACCCATTGTATGCTTCGAGTTTTACAGAATAACTGGCGCTTCTTGGTATATGCGAACCAGTGACATAGAAAGAGATCTGAGCATACATAAGTTAAGTGACCTTATCAAGGCACAATCAAATGCATATAGCACAAGATTATCGGCTCATCCGAATTATTTGGCCAGTAAACTTCTAACCGGCATAACTAGGAGAAGATTAAAACGTTCTCATCATAAAGACTTAAAAACAAGAAAAATATAATACTAAGTAGTTTTTAAAAATGTACATAGTTATATCTTATATCTATCTTATCTTATTTCTTATCTTATAATAATAATTTAAGTAGCCTGTAAATTTTGAATCAAATTTTGGTTAAGCTGCTAATTAATTAAAAAAGAGTTACAAGAATTACGAGTATATCACTAACTAGATGTAATATCCTGTTTGCGCACCTGTTAATTATGTATTATCTTTAGGCTATGTTGCTTTTGTATACTTAATAAATTCTTTAAAAAAAATTAATAAAAATATTTTGAATTGGCAAGTATAGGCCGATATTGCATTACTTATTTTAATTTTTTTTTTAAGTGAAACTTCTTAGACTACGGTTGGCAAAAATGAGAATAAAAAAAATATGAAACGTCACGCATTTCACGTTTTATTCGCAAACAACAAGATGCAAAAAACTATCTTGAATGTAGTACAACAACATGTAAGAGCAAAGTTTGCAACAACAACATATACAGAACAATAAAACACGCCACAGAAAAAAAAGCAACAAAGTTAGCGAAATAGAATCAACAACGTTATGCTTGACATCATGAGAGACAGACATAAATAATTGTAACAAGAAGCAATGACTGCAGCAATTGCATATTTTTTCCAAAACCTTTGCTTCTGTTGACTGCGTAAGCAAAAACAAAATGCTTAGATAGGGTAGTTATTTTGCTTATATACAAATAGAACGTTGTGGCTACTTGTGAAAAATTAAAATTGAAAAATCTAAACACGAGTGCACAAATTGATACGAGTGATAATAAAATGTATACCCATTAAAATACTGTATATCACTTCTAGTGTTGCCAGTTTTTTTTTCATCCTATAAGGGACAAATGCTCAATTTAGTTAAAAAACGGGATTTGCTTCGTGCGGTTATGATGGACTGGATTTACAGCAATCTGTTGTGCGCTCAGGTTGATGTGTATTGGCTCTTCAGACGGATGGCAGTGCTGCTGAGAGCAACTAACGCCTGTTTCTTGGATTCCCAAGATAAAATTAATCGTCCGTAGAAGAAACCAAACCCGGTTTACGATTTTCTGTCCAGACTGTTGCTAGAGCAATCTGCATCGACGTACGCTTGCAGGGGACTAACGGTTTTATGATAAAACAGCATTAAATCAATCGTTTTCGCAAAGTGTACTTTGCACCAGCCTCATACTTACTATGTGGATCGAAATTTACGGAATGCATGATATCAGGTCGAGTAACTATCGGTAGATACATAATTGATTCGATGAGAGATTGATATTCAGTCACATCAACCCTGTTACACTTGTCATCGATGCATCCAATGTTGAAACCAGAGTCCAACGGCGTTGATACAGAACGACATACGTTCATGTTGTATTTTTCGAGAAGACATTTTTTGTACTGGTTTTGACAAACAAAAACAGTACCTCATTCGCTATTTCATTGTACTTCCATTCCTAAAAAATGGTGTAATGGGCCACTATCATGAATCTGAAATTTTTGTTGCAGCTTTATCTTATGCCCGATTCAGACTGAGCACAAGCAACCTTTTTTTGTAAGCAGCTCAAAAAGGTGCTAAATTTCTACAACAACAACAACAACAACAGAGTTTCAGGGTTGTTTTGGCATTTTGAAGCAACATTTTTTCTGCTGCAAAAGTGAAAGCAAAAATTGCAGCAGCCAGGGCTGGCAAAGTTTGAGTAGTGCTGCCAAGTTTTTGCTCATGTCGTCCTTTTTTTGGTCATTCTCGACATTAAACATGTGAGCACAAAACAATTTGAAGAACATTTTAAATTGAAATGTTTTTTTCAAATATTAATAAAAATAAGTAGCAGAAATGAAAAAGACAGGTGCAAGAATTATTTTCATACACTGCGAATTGTTCTCAATCATATATTTTTACAAAACATCAATTTGAATTATCACAATTAGCCACAACGTTCCATTTGTATGTATCACCAAAACAAAAAACAGCTGTTTTTGAAGCGAAACCACTGGGTGAACGTTCGCTGGAAAAGCAACAATTTTGAAGCAGTGTGAATTGGGTATTAATATCAATCAGATCATCTTCTTCCGAACAGGTTATTATAAGATCATCAACATGTACAAGTATTAGACCGTATGTTGCATTTTTTATTCTTTTGTACAAACAAGGCTTGTTTTTTGTTGTACAAAAACCAAGTTATTTTAAAACAACATCAATGGTATTATTCTAGGCTCTACCAGGTTGTTTAAGCCCATAGATAGCTTTGTTCAACTTTAGGACACGATTCGGATACTTCTTATTGGTGAAATGTTCTGGCTGTTTTATATATAACTGATCAAGAAGTAGTTTCTTTTCAGCTGCAATTGCAAATAAAAGACGAATGTTTGGAGAGAAATTTTCAGTGTAGTTTACACCATATTATTGACTACAACCTTTTGCAACAAGTCATGATATGAATCTCTCGATTGAGCCGTTGTTGCCACGCTTTATGCGAAAATCCCACATCCGATTACTTTCACATTAGGAGGATCGACTAACGACCAAGTTTTGTTTAAAACGAGAACTTCATATTAACTCTGTTTTGACTTCTCCCACTCAAACGAATGTTTGCTGATAGTGCTTATTTAACTGAGTTTGATGTTTCGACATCATGATATGCGATAAAATTATTGAGTTCTTGATACTCTTTCTTAGGGCTTCCTCGTTGTCCAGTGCGTAAAATCTTAGGTCTTCTTGGACCTCTGCGAACGTTCGAGATATCAGATTTTTCATTATTTTGTGCACCATCTTCTTCATTGTCTTCTTCAGCAGACGAACTACTGTTTTCATCAAAACTCATAAACTGACCCATAATATCAAATATATAGTCTGTAAAATCTCTAGAATTATTTTCAAGTTGGGTGTTTTAAGTTTCAACAAATTTTACATCACGTTTTTCAACAATTTGTCTTAATTCTTTATCGTACAATCAATATGCATTAGCAGTAAGGGAGTAACCGACAAATACATACTCTTTACCCTTTGCTCGAAATTTGTTATGATGCATTTTATCGAGGGCAAATACTCTTGAGCCAAAAATATGTAAGTGATTTACAGATGGCTTACGACCACTCCAGACTTCCATCGGAATAATACCGTTTGACAATGCTTGTGACTCTTAATACGTATTTCTTCAATAATTACTTTCTCTAATTTTCAAATTCACAGCTGTTTTTTGTTTACTGAAGAAATAACGCTGAAATTTGTGTAGTTCCAAGTTTTTGAATATTTTGAATTTTTCGAAAACTTGATCTTGCGATTTTATGAAATACACAAATATTCTTTTAAATTTATCATCTATAAATGTAACAAAGTATTTAGCACCACCCACTGATTGCATGTTAATCGGACCACACACATCCATATGAAATAATTCTAATAAATTCTTTGTATCTCGTTCATGTACTTTTGAAAAAGGTAACGCTGAGGTCTTACACTTATTGCATGTGTCGCAATTAATATCAGTTCAGCTCCGCGTACAGATTCATTTTTGACAATTTCATTAAACTGATTATTGAAGTGTCCAGAATGATTGTGCCACATAATTGTTTTTTCTTGCATCGAAAATAAACTATTTTTCTTTATGTCGTCAAAGAGAAATAAATTGTCTATCGTTTGCCCGATTCAGACTGAGCTTAAGCAACCTTATTTTTGTAAGCTGTTGGAAAAGTTGCTAACTTTTTACAACGACAACAGGCAAATGACCGAATTTTACGGGTACTTTGAAGCAACATTTGTATACTCTTCACGCAGTGAATAGTATTATAAGTTTGTAACACACAGTAGGAGACATCGGAGACCACATAAAGTATATATATTCTTGATCAGCGCGACGAGACGAGTTCATCTAGCCATGTCCGTATGTCTGTCTGTACGGAGCTTTATTTTTATCATACGCAGTACATTTGTCGGAATCAGCTGAATCGGACCACTAGGGGGGTAGGGGGGTACAAACCAGGATCCAAATGAAAGTCCTTATTTGAAAAACTTTTTTGGTTTTGATACTATCGACTTGAAATATGAACACTATAAGTTTCTGACCGATATCCACTAACCATATAAATTTCAAGACCCTCGGACCCCCCATACAAACCGGGATCCACATGAACGTAACTATTAGAACAACTTTTTTGTTTTTCTTTATACTATACAACTGAAATATAAACACTAAAAGCTTCTGACCGATATCCACCAACCGTATACATTTCAAGACCCTCGGACTACTAGGGGGTACCCCCCATACGAACCGGTATCCAAATGAAAGTTCTTATTAGAAAAACTTTTTTGTTTTTTGTACTATGGAACTGAAATTGGCACACTATAAGTGTCTGACCCGTATCCTTGGACTACTAGAAGATTGCGTGAAGAGTATTACAACTTCGGCATAGCTAAAGTTAGTCTTTTTTTTATATTTTCTGCTGCAAAAGTGAAAGCAAAAATTTCAGCTGCCAGTGCTGGCAAACTTTGCACATGCATGAAACCGTTTGAAACCCATTTGAAGAAAATGTTAAATTGTAATTTTTTTTGTAAATATTAATAGAATAAGTAGCAAGAATGAAGAAGGCCGTTTCAAGAATTACTTACATACACTGCGAATTATTCTCAATCATGTATTTTTCAGAAAATCACAACGTTCCATTTGTATGCATAACTAAAACAAAAAACAGCTGTTTTTTTCAAGCGAAACCTCTGTGTGAACGTTCGCTAGAAAAGCAACAATTTTGAAGCAGTGTGAATCGGGCATTAGTAATATCTTTGGTTTGGATGATCGCTTTGTTCTCTTTAAAGGTAACTAAATGTCCGTAGCTTATTGCTTTGCTCACAGAGAAAAACTTCATTTTAAGTGAAGGTACATAAAAAAAAATCTCTCAATTGTATTTGTATATTATTTTCACTGTTCCTTTACCAAGAGATTCAATATAATTATTAGCATTCAATATCTTTTCGATTTTTGGAACAAAGAACACGAAACGATGTTTTCGCAACACATATGCAATGTTGCTCTGCTATCAACACACCATGTCCCCCCTGTAAAAGGTTTACTTTGAACCGCTGCTTGAATAGAGTATTAAATATTTTCTTTCCTGTGCTCTTCTTTTTGTTCTGCTTTGTGCCCGCGTATACCACACTTAAAGAACTTACTTGAGAAACTCTTGTTAAGTTGTTTTCGATTTTTACTCTCTTTCGTTTTCATATAAAAAGCCTGTTGCTTTTCACCTCGTTCGCACTTTTGTTCTTTTGCCTGCACACCTTGCGACCGCGTCGTATAATGTCATGGAATGAAATGGAATGGAACACTGCTTGCTGGCAGGCGGAGCGTGTGCGGGGAAGAGAAATGCTGGTTGGATGGTCGGTTGAATGAAAGATCAAAAAATTTTGATTTTTGTCGAAGTTGGTTCGACAGTTGGTTCGGCGGTTGCATAGTGCGCAGGCAAGTTATACAATCGCATACTAAATTTCATTCTCTTTTGACCGTCGAAGTGAGCGATTCGTATCGGCAATTTTCTTTTAAAATATTTTTTTTAACGCAAATAAAAACAAAAGATCTGCATGTGCAGACGAAACATATGACTCCAACTTATGGTACTTGGACCATTTCGAGTTTCTGCATGATATGGAAATGCCGTTACCTGATCATTCTAACATCAGTTCCGATGATGATGAAGCAAAAATTTATGTCTCTTTTGTAGCCATTTCCTTGACTACATCTTTTTTTTTTTACAATTCTTTCTTTTTTTACAATTCTTTCTTTTTCTTCTTCAATTTCACAAATTTCGTCAATGAAGAAGTCGCGACGATTTTTGAATTCATTTTGTTATACTTCCGCGCAAATACAAATATACGCTCAAGCGGAAATATACCAGACAAAATGAAATTGTATGTAACGGTTGTTACGTGTGCAGCAAACGACCAACTTGTCATTCGACACATTGTACGACGCGGTGTAGAAGCACTTCTCTGATGGGACCACTTGGCATATACACTGCACGCAGCTTTGTCCATGCTTCAGAGGATGTGTGACAATGCTTCACATAGCTCAATTCACTTCACACTTAGAACAATCATGGCCAAAGCCTTTTGGTCCAGGTTTTTTCAATTCATTCCCTCTGAGATGTTTTCTTCCTTAATCGCACCAGACACCACACCCCACATCTCCGAGCGCACAAGGATGCTCCGCATTTCGATGCTCCATGCACCATAGTTTCCCTCCTCTAGCTTGTCAATATTATATAACGAACTCATGTTTAATTATCACTTATTAATCACTGCCGAAATAAGGAAGAAACAGAACGATTTAACTTGGAACATAAAATGGAAAATTGAAATGAAACGATAAAATTGTCTCAATGCAAATTTCTACCAGGGACAAATGAAAAACATGTATATCACGTTCTTGTTTTCATTTATTTATTGCTTCTTATATTTTAAAGAAGATCGTGTAAGTTTCAACATTTCTTTGTTTGATTTTACATATTTGTAAAATTTAATGCAGTTATAGTTGAAAAAGGTCATTAACTCACTCCTTATCAAATCCGGGGTACATTTGTTGCGCACATCAGTCTATTTCAATTCGATCTGCGAAAAAATCCTTTCCACAAAGATAATCGAAATAGTTCGAAAAATGTTATGGATTTCATTCTTGGAAATGCCTTCCATGATTTTCTTCCACTTCTCAATCGCTCACAAACTTTTGCTATAAAAAGGCTTTGCAATGTCTAGGCTTTTTTGATTATTTTAAATTCTTCATTCATTGATACTTAAAATTTCTTCAGCTTTTTGGAAATGCTCGAAATTTATTTGCGATTTCATATTTAAAAATTACATCTTGGTAAGGATGTTGCATTCGTGTCGAGTAGTGAAATATTCTACGAAATTTTTGTAAAACTGTCAAAAATCGTTTTCTCTTTTGCACAAATACTTAATTCGCCAGTTATTTGTCCTGCTTGACTTCCAAAAAAGTTATCCTTTGTTCTTTGCTCAATTTTTCTCGAATTCCGTGCATTTCAGCATGCATCTCAACAACTGATAGAGAATCTGCTTCAATCTTTTTCATTGTTGATTCTATAGAAAACATTATATTCTGAAGGAATGCAAAATACGCCAAAGTTTTTTTTTGAATTTTTCTTCGGATGCAATAATATTTTTTAATAGACGAGGGCATTCGCCGCGGAATTCTAGGAAATGAGATTTTATAGCTGGCCATATTTTTATGATTCTCTACACTGTAGGCCCAAGAGAATCTCGTAGCAACATATTTTATTATTTCTTCCCATCACATCACATTTGCTTTAAATTGGAGTTGCAAGTTCGCTCTTCGCTTAAAAAATCTACTGAAGTGACTGGAAATTTTCAAAATCAAACTTTCAATGTTCATTTCCAATTTGTTAGTATTGGCAGCATTGTGTAGTATGTAGACGGGTCAACAAGCTTTAATAATTTTATTATTTTCAGCTAACAAATGCGTATAAATCGAATGGTTTCTGACGAAGTTTACATTAGTGTTGTTAGCGGAAAATGCCGAAACTTTTGATAAAGAAAGTCCATTTTTCTCCAAAGCGTCTGTTAATAACTTCGATACTTGATTAGCCCATTCATTATTCAGTTCTACAAATTCAAGTGAACGGTTTTCAATATCGGTATCTTAACCAAAGAATTGTATGAAAATTGGAAACATGTTTCTGTTACTTTTATTACTATTGAAAGGTATAGATTTTTTTTCAATTCGGATTATATTTTGTAAGTCTTTTGGCTTTCTTGGAAGGTATGCCACTACTACCTCTTGCATACGAATTATTTGTGTCACTATCACTTGAATTACTCATTTTGTATGAAGAAATTAATAGAAAATGTAAACAAAATCAATTGGCGCTAAAATTATAAAAATTAAAAAATGGTTTCAAATTTTAACACTGCTCAACACCAACATACGTTAATAAATCAAATTCAAATTTGACAAAAAATATTTCTCAATTTATTCCATTAATATTCATTCAAAACAATTCAAAAAGGTTCTTAATGGTACAAGCAAAACGTTTAGCATTATTTTTTGCTTTAAATAAATTTCTTCTCGATGTTCCAGCTGGGAGCGCAATCAATTGACTTTGTGTAGAGGTGGGTGGCAACGCCAAAATGTTGGGAAGTGGCCGAATAATTTAAATTTAAAAGATTGGCAATGAGGAGAAAATAAGGGTTGGCAACACAAAAGACCAGCAACCAGGCTTGTTAACTTAGGGGTTTCCCCCTAGATTTATAGCCGTTTCACACTGAGCATCCAATACAGCATTCACAGAAAGTGTTCACATTGCATTTTGCATTTTCGGAACAGCTGTTTTTTGATTTGGTTATACATACGGAACGTTGTGGCTAATTGTGAGAAATTAAAATGAAAACTATGTGAAAAATAAATGATTAAAAACAATTTGCAGTGTATGGAAATAATTTTCGCAGCTTCCTTTTTCATTCCTGCTACTTATTTTTATTAAAATTCAAAAAAAATTACAATTTAAAATTTCCTTCTTTTTATTTACATCTCATTTATTATATTAAATCATTTTCTTCTGCTTCTTATTTACAATTTTTCTTCTGAAAAACAAGACAATAAAAAACCATTAAAAAAAAAAACGCCCTAGCAAAATCCCAACACACTTATTTTACCACTAATAGTCATTTCACACTGAGTATTCAATGTACATTTCTCGAATGCTGCATTGAATGCTACATTTTTCAACAACAACAACAGGGAAAAGTGACGCAAGTTTGTAGTTGTTAATAGTTACTTTTTTTTAGGTCATTTTCGATTTTCGTTCTCTTTTTATTTTGTAGCGCGCCAAAATAAAACAGCTGTAATCATTGCACTAAACAATTTGACGAAAATTTTAAATTGTAATTTTTGTTTAAATATTAATAAGTAGTAGGAATAAAAAAGGAAGCTGCAAGAATTATTTGCATACAATGCTAATTGTTCTCAATCATGTATTTCTCGCACAATTTCCATTTTAATTTCTCACAATTGGCCACATCGTTCTATTTGTATGTACAACCAAAACAAAAAACAGCTGTTCCGAAAATACAAAATGCAAAGTTAACACTTTTTGTGAATGCTGCATTGAATGTTCAGTGTGAAATGACTATAAATGAACAAAACCTATTTAAAAAATATCATGAAATTAAAATAAAACAAATAAGTTTTATAGAAAAATAAAATTAAACCGTTAACTTTTATTTGGAAATCCTACATTTGTAATATGGTACGACACTAATATCTCTACTTTCAGTGCATTTTTACGTTATATTCAACACTAAATGCGTGGTTTCAGCATTTTACACACATTCTTATTGCGACGTCCATTGTGAGAGTGAGCAATTTTTGAGAGGGTGTGCGAGCGGGTGGTTATCATCCTATCGGTCGACATCGGCTTATCGGGTACGTTAGTATTAACCCTTTTCATTGTGTCGACTCCACATCGCGGTGCGTAATTGCCAAAGTTAGTCAACCGTTGTGAGATAGATTTCTTAATAATTCAAATAAGTTTTAAATAAGGTGGTCCGGGCGGGGCGATTAAAATTATACCTGAAATACGGGACGTCTGGCAATCCTAATCACTACTGGAGTTTCACTTCTATCACGTGTATGGTACTACACTCGATTTTTCTTTTTAAATTTTTCAGTAGAGAAAACTGTTTTTGTATGCATTGAAGGAACATGATTAGAAAGAAAAACAATGATATTTTTTACAGGTTTTGGGGATAATCATTGTATGTTGTTTTTTTAATAAGAAAACAAAAATTTTGACTTGAGTCACTTTCTAATGGGAGTGCGATATATGAAGCAGCGAATCGAAGTCAAAATGGCGGTGCTTCCCCCTCCGCCGCCTGGGATGCGTCGTAGTCCTCACTCGACATAACGAATTCTTTGATCCTTTAGCTATCGAGCGGTATAATAAGATTTTGAATGTAGCTGAAAGATACGTATGTAGCTGCAACATAAAAACAGTATCCACTTATTTTGTTGTCACTAGTTTTCTGAATTCAATCCCATATAAGCAACAACAAAGACGTATTCAGATCAAAAATTAATATTCTAAAAAAATAATAGGTAATAGATTATTAGGGTGAGAGTGTGTTTTCTAGTGATTGTGTCTGCACTGTGACAAATTGATCTGTAAATTATTATTATTATTTTTATTTAACCCATGAATCCATATTTTAGTATGCACAGTTTACAAATTTATAGAGTTCTAGCTATGATAATAACTTTACTATTATACTAAGAAAAAACAGATTATAAATTACAATGGTTTTACAAAAATATTTTACGATTATAAGGAAAATGGGAGAAAAACCTTATATTTGATAATTTTTTATAAAAAATAACTTAACAACTAAGACTAGAAACTAAGGATCGATACTTAAGACTAGTACGGTTCAACACTGGAAAGGTGTATCATTTGATTTCTTATATTAAAATTATTTTTAGATTGAGAGATCTTAGCTTCAATCAAGCAGATATCTGCCTTTACATGAAGAAGATAGGTAGGGTAGAAAAGGGTAAGTTAAAAATCAGTTTTAATAATTTATTTTGAGTTCTTTGTAATTTGCGGCGGTGAGTAGCTGCACAATCACCCCAAACTTCCGAACCATATAGTATAATTGGAATAAATATCATTCTTACTAACAAAAGTTTATTTTTTGTGGAGAGAAGTGACTTCCTATTTATGAAAGGATGTAATATTCTAATTGTTCGGTTGACTTTATCTATTGTTTTGCTAATACACGTATGTAAGCTGTATGTTAGTCTGTTATCTATATATAATCCGAGATATTTGATACTATTTGCCCATACTATAGATTGGGTACCAAAATAAATTGCGTTTGTTTTGCGCGCATTAAGTTTTATCTTCCACTTATGAAAGTATGTTGCGAAAATATGTAAAGATTCTTCGAGGATCATTTTGACCTCGGAATAGTCTTTGCCAGAACAATAAAGGGCTGTGTCATCAGCAAATATTAAAGTATTGCAGTGATCAAAGGTGGGGACATCATATGTATAAATATTATAGAGAATAGGACCTAAAACTGATCCCTGAGGAACACCAGCGCTTATCAACTTTTTATTTGATTTGACTCCATCCAAAGTCACGCAAAAATATCTGTCAGATAAAAAGCTGCGTGTGGTGTAGACAAGGTACCTAGGTACACCAATGTTAATAAGTTTGTGAATAAGCCCTTTGTGCCAAACAGTGTCAAAGGCCGCTTGCACATCTAAGGTAACCATACCGACAGAGTTTTTCAAGTGTAGTTTATTGTTAACAATAGTTTAAGCTTGTTTAAGGGTGCACGCACCTGTTGTTAGCTCGAAAGCCATATTGAACTGATGGAAGAACATTATTTCCATCGATGTACGAATTTAATCTTGATTTTAAAATTCGCTCAAAGATTTTAGAGAAGCCGCACAAGAGGCTGATTGGTCGAAAGTTTTCTGGACAGTCAGCAGGTTTTCCAGGCTTGGGGATCGCTACAATATTAGCTTCTTTCCATTTGAGTGGAAAATAACCTGTGGATAAGCATTTATTGAAAATAATGGCCAAAAATTGAAGTGCATGTTTAGGCAAATGCTTTAGGCAAATGTTTGGTATGTTTGCTGGACCTGGACACTTGTTAGTTTTAAGGGATCGAACCATTTGTTTGATATTAGCAACTGTGACAGGCAGCTCTAGTGATGTTATATAATTGTCAAGCATGTTGTAAAAGCTATTTACTAGCTCAGTGGTATCTGCATCTGAGAGCAATTCAATTAAATAATGCTTTTCTTCGAAGACATTACTTAAAACATTGACTTTTTCTTCCCTAGTATTGAAAACTTGGTTATTGTAGCGGAAACTAGGAATAAATTGTTTCTTTTTTTCAAGTATTTTGGTTATTTTACAAAACGACTTACTGTTTGAATCTAAATGGGAGAGTTTATTATTCCAATTTGCATTATTTAATTCAAACAATTGCCTTTTTATAAGGCGATTGAAATGATTTAATCTGGCTTTACAAATAGGTTGCCTATGTTCCTTATTTTTATAAGCTCTAGTATGTTACTAGGAATTTTTTGGCGAAGTATAAGAATTTTAACTTTTTTGGGTATGGCTTGATCGATTGCACCATTTACGCAAGATGTCAAAACATCAATCATGGCATCTATTTCGTTAACAGTGGATGTGGTATTATAATTGAATTTTGCTATGTTTTGGAAGCGCTGGTTGAGGAAACGCTTATAAGTCTCCCAGTTAGCTTTAGAATACTGTAGAGTTTGCTTACATGAAGTGTTTATGGTGGATCTGATGTTACTTATAATAGGTAAATGGTCGGATAAAAGGTCATTATGAACTATTGGTTCGGAGAGCAGATGAGGACTGCTTGTTATAAATATATCAAGGGTAGAAGGTTTAACTTTGTAACATAATGAAATATAAGTGGGATCCATAGGGTGTATTATACAAAATTTACCTTGCATAGAGAGCTCATTTGAAGTGTTGCCCCAGAAATTAGCTCTAATGCAATTCCATTGTCGGCTATGGCAGTTTAGATCACCACCAACTGAATAACTACCTATGACGCGGTGCAACTTTAATAAATCTGATCTAAACAATTCTTTTTTGTGCTTAATGTCATTTAAGCAACAAGAATTCGTTAAACATTTATCGGAAGAGCCGGGGAAATAAACAGCGAAAATTTTAAAAGACTGATCTGCATTTATCTTGATGATGAAATGAGTACTAATTTCTGTGATCTGTTTGTGTTTAATATCACTTCTAATTATGATAGCTACTCCACCCCCCTTAGAGTTACACCGGTCTTTCCTATATATTGAAAAGCCAGTAAGAGCGAATCTGTCATTTGGGGATAGCCATGTCTCGCATAAGAGGCAGATATCTACTTGATTTGTTATTAAGAAGTGCAAAAGTTCTAATCTTTTGTTTAGAACGGCACGCTAGTTCCATGCCATGATATTGTAATGATCTCTTAAACTATTTGTCAGAGTAAACATATTTAATAGCTAACTGAGTAATAGTATTGAACTGCTCTCTTTTGTTTGTGCAGCAGCTTAGCTTCTCTAGTATCATTTAACAGTGAGTTGATTTCGTCTATCGAAAACAGTTCAGGTGATGTTGACTGCGTCGTAAGGTAGTTGTTGTTGCCGATAACAGCATGCTTATAAAGGTGGAGATACACAAACGACGTTTTCTTGCAAACCAGCTTTTACTCCGTTCGTGCGTCAAAAAAAAAAAGTTGAAATGTATGAAATCGTAGCAACTCAAAAAGTCGAACAACTTCAGCTTCAACAGAAAACAGTATTGGTGAATGGAAAAACAACTGGTTTGTGAACCAGAAAACAGCTGTTTGTAAACCAAAAGAACTGCTTGATCGCGTGGTGAATGACAAAAAACTTTTTTGGTAAATGGCAATTTCTTTGCAGTATTTATGTTAAATTTGATGGCAGACTTTGCTATCTATTTAAAAAGTTATTTCAATTCAATTTATTACATGATAATAAAAATACATACTTCCTTTTTAGGGTTCCGTACCCATAGGGAACTAACGGGACCCTATTACTAAGCATACAATGTTCGTCCGTCTCCTGCTCTATCTCATGAACCGTAATAGGTAGATAGTTGAAATTTTCACAAAGTGTGTAATTCACTTGTGTGTAGAACGACAAATACTAAAAATATACATTTTTAGAAGCATTGTTCTTTAATTTAACAATTTTTTGTAGTATACATTGAGCTGGTAATTGTAGTATACTTTTAGGCTATTAAATATAAACATAATTTTATATTTTAAGCAAAAAATCTTGTACGATGGTACGGAACCCTCCGTGTGCGAGTCCGACTCACACTTGGCTGATTTTTTTAATAATTCAACTTTTAATACAGTTTTCTTCAATAATTACTTTCTTAAATTTTGAAATTCACAGCTGTGTTTTGTTTACTGAAGTCAATATGGTTGAAGTCGTTTGTGTACCTCGGCGTCATTTTTGTAGTTTGACGCTGCATGCTGCGTTTGTCGGTTCTTTTACTGATGTCATTGACATTATCATTGTTTTGGATGCTACGTTTGCCTTTTTGATTACTCTTTTTTAGCATCGACAGGTAAGAAGCACGACAGGGGCATGATGAATCAGTGGAGGGGTGATCACCTTTACAGTTGGCACAGCGAAAAGAGTCCTTACTTGTGCATAGCGAAGACTTGTGCGGACCAGCACAGTAAGAGCATGATGTTTTGACACTGCAGTTGCTAGATCCATGTCCAAAGAGCTGACAGTTATAGCATTGTGTGGTTTGGTTTTTGGATTTTGATTTAAACTCCCAGCGAACTTTCGTATTGTTGATGCAAGAGTGTTGTTTTCTTAAGTCTTGCAATCTTATTGATCCGTTTTCAAAGTATACAACATAGAGAAGTAGGGTGTAGCCTACTCTTGTAGTTCTTTCAATAGTTTTTACATCGCTCCACTTAAGCCCGCGAGCTGTAAGCAACTCTTTAATTTCGACGTTGCCCATTTTATCTAGCCCAGAGAGAACAGCCTTGTAGGGTCTTGTTTGGCGTGTTTCGTGGGTGTAAAATTTTATTTTTATTCAGGTTGAAATCCATAGAAGAGTTCAGGAAAACTTTTATTCCAATGGAAATAGCTTTAATACAGTATTTTGATATTAAAGCTACCTTCACTAAGTCATAAACAGCCTTTGACGTTTTTTTAAGAATGGTGATTGGTGGCGGTATTGCCCTTGTTGATGCAGGCTGGTCAACATCGCTTGCAGCATCAGTATTACTGTCTTCATCCTTGTCGAAAGTTTGGAGGGGACGGAAGAAATTAAAATACTGGGACTTACCAACATCGACATTGGTTGTGTGCAAACGTGCGTGCAAAACGTCATGTACGCCAGGAGCGCCAAACTTTTAGGAAGAAGGACTTATGCGTCGCTTAATTTCTGCTGCTTATTCGGCCTCAGATAGAATATTATTGAGGGTAATGTGGCTTTGAAATTTAAAGTCGATTGATAACTCGCGATTTACTAGATTTGTTTATACGACAACCGCACACTTCGAGAGGTTGCGTTGTAATGATGATCTGTAAATAGGTATACGATTTTTAACATTGTGTTGGACCAATAAAGGTGCAATATAGTTCACAAGTTAAAATCTCTTCAAAGGAATCATAATTGATGTTACTGATTTTATTTCATTAAAAAATTTGTATCTAAATCAAATAATAATATACCAATCCAATAAAAAACAAACTTATTTTGCAGATAAGGCAAATAATATGTCCTGCTCTGGTAATATGGAACAACAATTAGAAGACTTTGAATCGTTACTTTCATCCGTTCAAATTTTAAGGGCAAACGTTCATGTAACAAGGGATGAATTTTTGAATGAAGCAGAAAATTTGGCTGAAATCCTATCGACAATAATGAATGAAAGTGATAGTGAATAAAATAAATGTGTACATTAAAAAATATAAAACCTTTAAAATAAATTCTATTATACTTAAAACAAAACCACTTATTTTTTATTTTTTTGGTCCACATTTTTGGAAACAATTATTGTATACCATTTCTAGACAGGCTTTGAGTGAATCGGTGGTTCCAGTCAGTTTCGGTAGTAGGTTCTCACATTTATTTGATTGAGTAGTACAAGCTGAATTGGTCATGATCTTGGCAAAACATGCTGCGATGTACTTATGTATAAATCATTAATTTCTGCAGAGGTAAGTTTGTACTCTGGACAATTATGTAATTATCATACGTGAATTGTTGATAGATTTTTTGGATGATGATAATTTGCTTTATTCGCCTTATACATATACACGTATATACATTTTATAATATTGCTTAAAGCTAGTAACTAATATTTATCAGAGTTTAGACTTATTGTACAGCTGAGATATTATAATGTTGGCTTAATTAATTTAATTATTAACATTTATTGTTGTTACATTTAAATTACCCAAGGAAAGATGGCATTGAAAACCTTGGAAAAAAAAAATAAACTTAAAGTACTTAAATCTAAAGGAATGCTGATACTTCATGAAAACTAGTCGAAAACTAGGAGGGGAAAAGTACCTGTTAGCACGTAGCTGTGTAATATTAGATGTTTTTTGCCTAAATTTGCTTGTAGCACGAGAGATGAGCTCATCTCATCAATCGTTTCAACATTTGCTTTTGTATTCAAAAGATTTGTTGCATAGAAGTATGGTAGGTCAAATATCATTTTCAAAATTTTGTTTCGGGCAGTCTACAATTTTCTTGTATGAGTCTTTGCACAGCCACCCCATATTTCAGACCCATATAACTTAATAGGTAAAAGTATCGATTTGTAGATGGTTAGTTTACTTTGAATCGAGAGTTTTGATCTGCGGTTGATAAATGGGTATAAGATACGTACAGTCTTATTTATTTTGTCTATGGTTTTACTGATTTGCTCACTGAATAGAAGTTTTTTATTTAGAATAACACCCAGATACTTAACTGAATTTTCCCATTTAATGTTGGAGTTATTAAGTTGAAGCTCTACGTTTGGCAAAAAGACTGGCTTTCTTTTCATTGTGAAATAAATCGCTTTAGTTTTAACGGCATTTACCTTAATTTTCCATGGATAGAAATAAGATGACAGGGAGTCCAATGAGCTTTGTAGCTCATTTTGTATATCTGTGCATGTGTTACCAATACTATAAAGAGCTGTGTCATCCGCAAAAATAAGCGAACTACATCTTTCAAACAAAGGGATGTCGTAAGTGTAAATATTATAAAGGATGGGTCCGAGCACAGAACCCTGTGGGACACCAGCACTCATTAGCTTCCTACTGGAGTCAGTTCCGTTTAGACTAACATAAAAGTACCTATCAGTTAGAAAGCTTTGTATTAGATTAGTAATGTAAGTAGGGGTATTACAAGATATTAATTTAAAAATCAGGCCATTATGCCAAACTGTATCAAAAGCGGCTCCTATGTCAAGTGTTACCATGCCAACTGACTTTTTAAGAGCCAATTTCTCCTTGGCATGTTTAGATATTAGGTCAAGGGGGTGAATACAGTTAAGAAAAGATCGAAATCCGAATTTGACTGTTGGTAAAATAGAATTTTTTTCTTGGTGTAAGTTTAACCTGATCTTAATTAGATGTTCGAGGATTTTGGAGAAGCCGCATAGTAAGCTTATTGGCCGGTAACTATCTGGAGAATCGGGATGTTTTCCTGGCTTTGGAATGGGGATGATTTTATCGATTTTCCATTTTAAAGGAAAATATCCAATTTTAACACAATGATTTAAAATTTTTGGGAAGAAAGCCAGAGTCTCACAAGGTATTTGTTTAAGGCAAATATTAGGAATTTGGTCGATACCCGGAGATTTCTTATTTTTAAGTGATTTTATGATGACCTGAACTTCCTCAGATGTGATTTCAGGGCTACATGAATGTACTAACGAGTCAATGAGGTCACAAAGAGAATTTCGCACAATTTCAGATGTGGTCGAGTCAGAGTAGGTCTCAGTTTGATAGTGTTTAGACTCAAATATGTAGGGTAGTAAGTTAGCCTTTTCTAATCTAGTATTGTAAACACTGTCATTGAAGCTGAAGGTTATGTTAGGTTAGGTTAACGTGGCAGCCCTCAGACGGGAGGCTCACTTAGGCACAAAAAAAAACATAATGGCCAATTAAGATACCAGCAAAGTGTTGACACGACACCCCTTAGTCCGGTGCGGAGAACCACTTGGATCTGAAATGAACATAGCTATGTCCTTAATTGGTAAGAGTGATAGTTCGGTTAGGCTGAAGAGGAACATAGAGCCTAAGTGGTTCTGACTACTTCTGGCGAGGGATGGACACTGGCACATCAGGTGAAGCACCGTCTCCTCCTCTTCTTCTGAGCCGCAGCTACGGCAAAAGTCGTTATGCGGAAGACCAAGTCTTCCAGCATGTTTCCCTATGATGCAATGACCCGTTAGTACGTTTATGGTCTTGCTAATTGAGGTTCTACCGAGATTCGTCAGCTTCACAGTTGCCCACAATGTCTCTATGTCCGGGCACTGTCTAGGGAGGAACGGCAGTCCGCAACCAGCTTGGATGTAGTATATACACCCGAGAAGGACTTTATTGCCGCTTGTTAATGTGGGACCCCGGAGCATGGTTATCCAGAAGCCACCGGGAGCCAGTAGTATGGCCATTACTTCTGCTTAAAAGACGCTGCAATGGTCAGACAAGCGAAAGCTGAGCCTTAAGTATGGGTTGTTTGAGAAGATGCCGCTGCCGACTTTCTTCTCCAGTTTGGAGCCATCTGTGTAGATGTCGATGGAATTAGGTTTTAGAACTTTACCGTCCAGCCAATCCTCTCTACTGTGAATGTGGGTGGAGAATTTCCGGTTAAATTAAGGTGTGTTGCATACATAGTCGACTGCCCCAGGGGCAGATGGACCGCGTCCCAGAATGCTTGCATGGCCCTGTAGGTGGCTAGTCCAGCGAGCTATGGTATTAAGTCTAATGACAGAACATTTGGCATACTGTTCAGCCAGAAGACTAGTTGTCATCCAGTTGAGGATTGCAAACAGCGCTTTGGTGGAAGTGGTCCGAAGGGCCCCTGTCATCACAATGGCTGCCGTTCTCCTGACTTTGTCAAGAGATGTTTGGTTGACTGCCTTGAGACAGGCAGGCCACTAGAAAACGGCTCCATATAGAAGGTTGGGCGGCTGTATAGAGCCAGGTTGCGATGCGAGGTTAAGGCCCCAGCTCGCGACCAAGCCTCTCTTACAGCAGTAGAGAGCACACGAGGCCTTCCGTGACCTTTCCAGGATGTTTGCTTTCCAGCTGTGCTTGGAGTCAAGAATAAGACCTAGATACTTCGGACTTAGGTATTTAGGCAGACACCTTCGAGTTTAGGGGGGGGGGGGAAGGGGTTGGTAAGTTGGGAATTTTGTACTTCCTTGTGAAAAGTGTGGTCTCAGTTTTCGAAGGTTTGACTGAGAGACCAAGGTCCCGACACTATTCTGAAACAATGCTAAGAACATATGTTCATCTCTCTGATAGGGTGGACGGAAACTTGCCAGATACCGCAATAGCAATGTCGTCGGCATAAGCTACAACTCGGCATCCGGTTTGATCCAATTTTCTTAGGAGGGAGTTAACTGCCATGTTCCAGATGAGAGGAGAGGAGAGAGTACGCCACCTTGCTTGCTCGCATGCACCTGAGGTTTGGAGGTGGATCCAGTGCTAACTGGGAGTGATACTCAACCAGACCTACACCGCCAGCTAAATGGTGACGGAATCGGTTACGTACTCTGAGACCCGCCACGGTTTTAACGGAACGGAGACAGGTTGTGGCTTTAGGCCAGAGCCGTTCGCACAAGGTTTCTCCCTGGCGTTAATAGGTCTGGAGGCCACACCCTACCAGATAGGGGCAATCAGAGTCAGAAAAACAGTAAGGTAGGCGTAGTCCGTGGATAGGAAAAGGTATCGTGCCGGGAATTGGTGCAGGCGGAAGAACTCCCCTTGAGAGGAGACACGCAATGCGCCGTGGATGGGGGGGGGGGGGGGTGGACAACTCTTGGTTACCACTCCTCCAGCTACCTTTCTGACATGGGAAACACTATCGGAGAACGAGAGTTCTCCGTCAGCATAGTTAGTTGAGTCATTGCAGTGCAAGCCTCCACACCGCGTCAAGGTGGTTGTCCTTCGTGGAGGATTGAAGTTTGTACTTGGAATAAATTGTTTTTTGTTTTTAATGATTTTTGTGAGTTTCCAAAAGGGTTTGGTTTTTTTGCCTAATTTAAACAATTTATTATTCCAAGAGACATTATTTAGTTCAAATAGCTTCTTTCGAATTTCATAATTTTGCTCTGGCTTTAAAGATGGGTTGCCTGGTTCTAGTCCATTTCCTTAGGGTTGTGTTTTTTAGAGTAATGATGTTTTTAATGGATGGTGGAAGTTTACGGACTACTGGCTTAACTAGCTTTGGTACTGACTGTTTATAGCATTTATTATATCTATTTGAATTATGTCGGCCATCGAGTCAATAATTTCACAATCAGATTCTGAGTTCTGAAAGAAGTCGAGATTTTCATGAGATGAAGCACTAAGGTGACGCTTAAACTTCCTCCAATCAGCTTTTGAGCAAAGCAAATATGTTTCAGGTTTAGTAATTTTAAATCTTTTACTGATTTTAAATAAAACGGGCAGATGGTTAGATGAAAGCTCTGCATGAACAACAGGCTCAGAAAAGTTTGTCGGCGAATTTGTAAGAAAGATATCAAGAGTGGACGGTTTACCTTTATAACTTGCCGGGATATAAGTTGAGTCTTTGGGGAATAGAATGGAAAATTTCCCTAAGGACAAGAGCTCATGAAGGGTATTACCAAAAAAGTTCGCCCTGGAACAGTTCCAGAATTGATTTCTGCAATTTAAGTCACCACCCACTATGTAGTCACCATCTAATCGAGATATTTTAAGCAAGTCAGACTTAAACATACTTTTAATGTGCTGGGTTGCCAATGAAGTAATCCAATGATTTTTTAAACAGTTGGCTGAAGGACCAGGAAAGTACGCCGAATAAATTTTGAGCGAGTCATTGGAGTCAAACATTTTTCAATTTCGGAAATTTAACTTAAAATACTTAAATTCTTCTGATTCTATTATAAAATTTTGTCAATGATGTAAAAACTTGCTTTCATTTGATCATTCGAACAGTGAAGTCGAACGCCAGATGCTCACTACCATGGAGCACCCAGTGCCCATCCCCTCAAACTTCCTTATACTCAACCCAAGCACCAACTGTATCAGCAACTACAAAACCAGAACACAAAGCACAGCTTGCACATTAATATTTTTAACACCAACTGTATCAGCAACTACAACAACACAAAATACAGCTTGCATATCAACAGCTTCAACAGCAGCAACAACAACAACAGTTGTCTCAACAACTGCTTCGATTGCGTCACCGTATGCACTTACCGCAACAACAACTAACACCCAAACCTATGATCGCAATTACGTCAACACTTCGTCATTGGTCAATTCTGCAACAGCTACGCCTGCAAAAGAAACACACGCAAGTACAAAATCTAAGTTCAAAACAATTCAAACAGTAAACATGAACCTGAGAAGTTAATCTTAAACAAAAGGAACCGTAAGACTCAATCACCGACTGAACAAACACTTAACAATAATAAAAAGCCCAAATGAAATAGAACGTCACCTACTAAAACCTTAAGTTCAAACAAACCCAAACAAAATAAACAGTCCACATGGTTTGGTAAGCCATCTTCTAACTATTTTCATATTTTAGACATCGATGAGGACACTGAAAATATCTTAGAACAGAAGAAAGCTCTGGTCAATAGCCCAAAACAGACTCCAAAAGCTAACAAGCCACCACCTATTTATGTGCAAGGTGTAGAAGAAATCAGCATACTTACCAAAGCACATAGTAAAGTAGTAGAGAGTAGTAGAGAAAACTATGTACTCAAAACTCTACCCAATAATGAAGTTCGTATCCAACCGGCAGGACCCCTACACTATAAGAAAATCATAAAAATGCTTAAATCCAAAGATACTAAATACTACACGTTCAATCCCAAAGACGAACGTGGTTTTAAAGTTATGCTGAGACATCTTCATCAATCAACAGACACCGACGAAATAAATCGCGAACTAAAAATATTAGGACACGAAGGTATTAACGTATACAATATACAACAAAGAACTATTAATAAACCATTACCTCTGATTTTAATTGAACTTAAAAGCAGCTCAACCAACAAAAACATGTATAGTATTACTTCATTACTTCATACCAAAATCAAATTTGAGGCCCCCCACAACAAGAGGACCATTGTCCAATGTACGAACTGCCAAAAATACGCATACCCCAAAACTACTGCTCCAGGGATCCAGTGTGTGTTAAATGTGGTGGAAGGCATTAAACAGTCGACTGCCGTATGGACTCAACTAACAAAATAAAATGTGCTCTCTGTAATGGAGCTCATACTTGCAATTACAAGGGCTGTGAAATCTACAAAACGCTTAAAATGCAACGATTTCCTGCCCTTCGACCTAAAACACTTATAGATACTGCAAAAGAGCAGCAAATGCCCATGACCTTAAGCTAAGTGGAGAATGGCATAAGCTATGCGCAAATTACAGCCGCCTCTTCCCAGTCCTACCCAACCAACCATACAGCCCAAAAATCAAAATTAAGCTCTATTGACAATTCGACCCTAAACAGAAATTCCTCCCAGCAAAACTCTATGCCAAATGACGATACCGTAGAACTTAAAAACATGATGAAGCAATTGATTCAACAGGTGACAAACATGATGAATATAATAACACTTCTGATAACTAAACTTGACAAACAAAATTGTCCATAAATTAAGAATAATTGTTTGGAATGCGAATGGACTACAGAAACATATCTTAGAGCTTCAACTATTCCTAAATGAAAATATGATTGACATACATAGCTCTTATCTCTGAAACTCACTGCAAAAATAATCACTACTTGAACATTCCCGGATGTAAAATATATAGAACAAACCACACGGATGGTTCAGGACAGAACAGGATGGCACAGCTATCATTGTTAAAAATAATACACGTCACATTGAACTTGAAACTTATCAACACGGTCACATACAGTCGACCAAATTGCTACTGAAAGATATATCGTATATGGACCTTTCACAATAGCAGCTATTTATTGCCCACCTAGGCACACAATCTCAACAGTTCAATTTAAGGACTACTTTAAAGAGCTTGGCCCAAGGTTCATCGCAGCAGGTGATTACAATGCCAAACATGTAAACTAAACTGAGGATCAAGGCTGGCAAACACAAAGGGGAATAATTTGGTAAATGCAATTCAAACGATGCATTTGAGTACAGGCGAACCCATTTATTGGCCAACGGATCGCACGAAGATACCGGATCTAATAGACTTTTGTGTATTAAAAAATAACACATTTCCAAATTGACTCCCAAATTGAACTTTCTTCCGACCATTCACCAATACAAATTGAATATAGTTGCGCAGTAAAAAAAGATCAACCCGCCTGCAAAATGTATAATAGAAAAACAGACTAGGAAGCATACATAGAATTTGTTGTCAATAACCTTACAATAAACGTACCTCTGTGCGAAATCATCAAAAGTTACTGACACTCGCTATTTTTTTGTAAAAGACGAATCTTCAACACTAAGGCAAATAAAAGCAGGAGGCGCTTGGCCCTATGCTTTACACTTTATATATAATACATCAGACATCCCAAATCCAGGAGATAACTCGTCGATGGTGGCTACCTTCGCTGACGATACAGTTTTTGTGTATTCGCACACAAACTTAGCTGGAAACAAGTAAACTGCAGAAAATTTTGGACGAAACATGATATTGGTTTTAGAAATGGAAAATCAAAGTTAATGAACTGAAAACGACGTATGTGATATACATGACAGGGACAACTTATCAACTAAGTCATCAAAAATCGAAAGGTACTGATATTCCACTAAGCAATGTGGCAAAGTACTTGGGCATGCATATTGACAATAAAATGTCTTGGAAATATCACATTCAGAAAAAGAAAGACCAACTTGCATTAAAATTTAAGCAGTTGTACTCACTTCTTAACAGCAGATCTAAGCTGACAACCAATGGGAAACTAGCGCTATACATTAGTGTAATTAAGCCTATATGGACATACGGCATTCAATTATGGAGCACATCCCAGAAAACGAACATAAATATAATACAGAGACAACAATCTAAAATAATTCGAACTATTGTTAATGCGGGCTGGTATATAACAAACTACGATATTCATAAAGACCTCGGTGTAAATATGGTTCAGAATGAAATATCTAATGTTAGAAGGAGATATCACAAAACTTTAGAGCGACATACCGACGTAGAAATAACTGACCTTCCACTCGACACGAACTGTCTAGACGTAGACGCTTAAAACGAAGCAGACCAGTCGATCTAATCTGCCTGCCGCAAGTACTACTTAAAAAATGAGGCCTAGTTATCCACAGCATTATTAACAGACCATACGAAACTTTTCGATATTGTCATATTTTCATCCCTCATCGCATTGTTCAAAAATTTATTTTGTGTTTATTCTATATATGTATATGGAAATTAGAAAACAAATGTACATAACCAATCGGGAATACAAAAAAAAAATAATATAAAAGCAAAACAAATAAAAACTCAGCCAAGTGTGAGTCGGACTCGCACACGGAGGGTTCCGTACCATCGCACAAGATTTAACATAATGTATGCAAATTTATACCTCTGTCTGAAGCCATGTAAAATTAATTTGCTTTCGGTTTTGTCGCAAAAGTGAAATATGCAACAGCCTAAGAGTATACTAAAAAAAATAAATAAAATTAAACAAAAGATTAACTTAATTATTTTATTATTTAACAATGCTTCTAAAAATGTGTTTTTAGTATTTGTCACTCTACAAACAATTGAATTACACGCTCTGTGAAAATTTCAACTCTCTACCTATTACGATTCATGAGATAGAGCCGGAGTCGAACGGACGGACGGACGGCGTAACTTAGTAATAGGGTCCCGTTAGCACCCTATGGGTACGGAACTCTCAAATTTAATGAGTGGCAAAATCCCAAGGCAGACTTAGAGTAGTTCGAATAGCTGCGATTCGATGGTGGCTTTCATATTTAAATTATGTACATGTATGGTGATTTCCAGCTCCTAAAAATTAGACTTGGAATTGCGAAATCTACACTTATAATTTGTAATTACATCCTACATTCATGGATAAAATAATGAGCGTATTTTCAAGTCATGTAGGAACTAGAGTTTTGCACGAATTCATTTGAAACTACAACCAACGCATTTGGTTCGTTATGAACGAAGCAAGTTTGAAATATTTGGTCGACCAAATAGAATCTATAGAGTTTCGTGCAAACATTTCGAGATACGAAGTACTTGCTCAGAGAAGCAAATGTTTTAAATGTAAATGACAACCAAATACAAGTGAACCAAGTTTCAAACCAAATGAACAAATGAAAAACTTCCATGTACTTCGTAGTTGTTGTTCAGCAGAATGTTGACTCTTCGGCACGTGCACGAAGTTATACGAAGTCGACCGAACATAATAACGTCTACTGTCTACCGAAGTGGTTGCGAATCAAATCATTTACAAATGATTTATTTATTTACTTGAATGACATTGACAAAAAAACTGCCAGCTTAGAAACAAACATAAATGTAACAATTAACATTTAAAAGTAAGACAAAAATATAAAAATATATGAATGGAGGTGAACTTAAACTAAAATAAATTAACAAAAAAAAAAAAAGAGGAACATCAAAAATATGAAAAAGAAACATCAGAATAAATAAATAAGGATAATATGAAATACCGATGGGGGAAATTTATTTGAAAATAGTAGCGAGCTATGCTCCTACTCACAGCCATGAGACATATAAATTAATAAACTACAATAATACAGACGGTATAGGTGACCTAAATCAGCGACATCCAGTTCATCCAGCCTGCAGTGTGATCATGAGTCCCATAGGCAGCGAATGACGATTGTATTAATCGATGATGGCGATATCTCGTGATAGAATTTATTATATGATGTGCATAACACTCGTAATGGATCTAGTAGTAGTAGATGCACATCTATTCAATGCTAAAGGGAAAAAATTTCTGGTAGGACGACTAGGGACACAAAAGTTAAACTGATTTAATAGCTCAGGAGTTGTTTCTGTACAGACTCAATTCGATCTTGATTATTTATATATTGCTGTGACCAAATGCAAGAGCAATACTCGAGTAGTGGACGCACAAGAGATATAAAAGGAGTCTTTGTTGTATAAGAGTCATTAAATTCAATAGATCAACGTTTTTATTAACATAAAAATTCAGTTGCGATCATACACTCTTGGAGTGCGGACGTGTCTACGGAAATTGAATAAGTTCATTCGTTCGTCGATTTTTAGTTATATCTAGTACTCTTCTCTTTTGGTGTACTTTCTGTTTAATCCTGATAACATTTACCGTTTCTGTTCTCCGTTATCGAAGTGCGAAAAATAAAATAAAAAGGGAAAAAGAATATTTGTTGCTTTTTGTTTACATTTTGTGTTTGCACCGCAAGCACAGAAACACCCTCAACATGAGGGACAGGCCACATTTCATTAAAGACTCTAACAAAATATTAAAAATTACATCTCCTGGCCCAAAATATCTTATTATGAAAAGACTAGAATAAAAAGAAACACTAGCAAACGAGTCGCCTTTTCTCTTGAAAAAAGTTATAGACAACATCTGTTGTGGTGAAATCGAAGAATGCACAAAACTTCGCAACGGAACAATTCTCCTTAAAACAAAAACATTTGCCCAAGCATCAAAATTAATACAACTCACTTCGTTAGACAACCAAATAAACGTGGAAGTAACTGAACACTACTCTCTGAACTTCACAAAAGGCGTAATTTACTGCAACGACTTAAGAGGAATCGAAGATGAAGAAATTATCAAAGAGTTCAAAACACAAAACGTTACTGAGTGCAAAAATATTCTAAAGAAAAATCAAGAAACTGGCCTCATTACTCTTACCTTCGGTACCCTAAACTTGCCCGTTGAATCAACAATGGCTACCAAAAAGTCAGAGTTCGACCCTACATAACGCTGCCACTAAGGTGCAGGAAATGTGGTCGGTTTGGTCACTCAACAAACAACTGCACTAGAGAGCCACTGTGTCTCGACTGCGTAAATCCACCGCACACAGCTGAGTGAGAAAAGTGCACAAATTTCGAAACATGCATTAACTGCAAAAAAAGCTCAATTTCAAACTACCACCATAGTATTTTTGAACGTAGTTGCCCCTCATTTATAAAAAGTAAATATCTATAAGCCATCAACAGCAGCACAGCTGTCCAACAAGAGCATCATCATCAGCACCACAGCCGGACACACATTTGATTCTACCTCACAACGTTGTGCAACCCCCAACTACAACGTCCACGCAAGAGCAAACAACCATAAATACTGTTGGTATCGCTAATCACAAAAGCGACATATCAACGTGTAGATTCAATAAAATATCTGAAACAAAAAAAAAAACTTCAAAAAAGATACTAACAGTCCACAATCACAGATAAAACCATCAAAATCAAAAAAACCGAAAAACAATAACAGTAACTATTTTTCACACACTAGCGACGAAATGGACACAGGCACTGATTAAGTAAATATGCAAGAAAAAAAGCTTGCATAATAGAAAAAGATATTACCCTCTTAGAATTCTCCACGGCACTAAATTCCCTAAAAGGCAATACCGCAGGCCTAGACAGGGTAAACTATGCCATGATTAAAAACTCAGATACTATTACCAAACAGAGAATAGTTAACCTTAAAAATGCTATAATAAAGAATTACATCCCACAAGCATATAAAACTAGCATTATAATTCCCATACTAAAACCAGCTGCAAGCAAAACTTCGTTGAATTCGTATCGTCCAATCTCACTTAACCCATGCCTCTCAAAAGTGTTAGACAAAATCATCGCTAAACGGCTTTGGTGGCTTTTCATAAACGACAAACTCATTCACATAAGTCAAACAGGCTTCAAGAAAGGGAAATCTACTAAGGATAGTCTGCTATTGACAGAATAGGAGCACATACCATAATAACCCAACTCGCCGAATGGAAAGTAGGGCCAACGATCATAAACTACATTACAAATTTTCTGACAAACAGGAAAATTGTTGTGGCATCCCATAAGGTTCACCCCTCGCAGTAGTTCTCTTTGTAATAGCGTACAATATAATCACTGCTATGATCAGCAGTTACAAAATCTAACTCTTAGCGCTTATGCCGATGACTTGAATCTCATTGTTAATCTAAAAAAAAAAAAAAACATTCATGTCTATCTTCAACCCGTCTTCTCCAATATTACTAACTGGTGCGATTACTCAGGTGCCAAACTCTCAATCTCCAAATGTAATACCCTGCACGTCTGCAGAAAACACAACTGCAATTGCACAATATCAACGGGAGCTTTCCCTCTTAAAAACACCATTGCACTCAAAATTCTAGGACTGCACTTTACCAATAAATACAAATGGAACGCACACATAGAGTACTTAGCACACGCACTAGAAAAAAAATTAATATAATTAAATGCCTTGCAAGCGCGAAATTCAACTGCAACACCACCACCTTATTAAATGTAGCGAAAGCTCTGATAATCGCAAAAATAGACTATTGTCTTCCCATCTTCGGCTACTGTCCTAAAACCACCCTTCGTCCAATTAATTTAATAGCTAATACAGCTTTTAGACTTGCTCTGGGAGCATTTAAAACGACACCAATAAAAAATATTCTGTTTGAAGCAAGAGCAGCTTCTACAAAAATCAGACGCGATCTCCGTGTATTGCAACTTTTAAAAACCATAATTACTGCCAGCAACTCTCCCATAAATAACATTGTTAAAAAATACAAAATCCCAAAAAGACCCAATTTCCAATCAGCATTAGACCGCATCAAAGCCATTTGCCAATCTCACAATATACCACACCACCCTACAAACACCCTCTAGCAGAGTTTTCCACCATGGGCACTAATTCAAAGCACATTAGACACATCCATACGTATCTTTATGAAAACCAACAATGCTCCTCACACATACCGCTCTAAATTCAACGAATAAAAGACCACATACCAAAATTTCAATCACATTTTCGCAGACGGATCACAAGTCAACGGTGTTACTGCCTATGCGTTCACTATGGAAAATACTTTCATCAAAACTTGCCTACTCCCTTACTACTCATCAGTCTTCGCTGCCGAAATCATTGCGATCACTGATGCCCCTAACACAATCAAATCCAGAACAGGAAAATATTGCATTTGTTCTGATTCACTATCAGCATTAGATGCTATATCTAACATTAACAACACAGAACATTACCCATCTCTTGCTCGCAACTTAATCACAAAACACTATCCCAAATTTAAACTTTTATGGACTGCTGGCCACGTAGATATAAAGGGAAATGAATATGCGGACACCACAGCAAAAACTGATACAAATCAGCCTTTAATTATGAAGGAAAACTTCATTACACAAGACATTAAAAGACACATAAAAAACATTCATAGATAAAAATTCAAGACAACCTAAAAGACAAATCCAAGTGGTATAAATCCATAAACTCACACATAATATCTAGCTATCAACTTTTTCAGCACTCACACCAACAAATAAACAGACAAGATCAGATTAAAATAACCCTACTAAGGCTCGGACACACTAACATTATCCACCTCCACTATATAGATAAAAGCTCAAACATCTGTTCTCTCTGCAACACAAATACAATCTCCATCGACCATATCCTGAACACCTGCCCATCCTTAGCCCTATTTAAGAAAAAGATCTTCAAGCACAACAATCCCTATTCTTTCCTATCCGACTCTTCACTCAATAGCTTGTCCATCATCCTCAATTTCCTAAAATCAACCAAACATATACCACCAGATATAAACAAACTTTTTAACAATTACCCACGCACATTCTTTTTAACTAGTATCATAGTGTATACATATGTATGTAAAAAAAACCACACACAAAATGTAAATAACTTTAACATAACATAAATGTAAATTTTTCTAGACATGTAAATAGTAAATCCATCACATTACCTGGCGCTGAAGGCCCTCGTTGCCATTGCCTGTAATCTTACGCTAGCTTGTAATTTTAATTATTAGGTTATAAAATCATTAAGCGACTAAACGTTTTTTCTTTATTAATTGAAAATATTTTCACTGCATTCAAAAGTTGCGTTATTCTGCGTATTTGAACTGAGCCACAGCAATGCTTGGCCGAGCCAGCTAGTATACAATAACTCTTCAACTCTTGAACCCAGTGCGAGGAATTTCATTTGGTTCATTTGGTTTGTTTTCTCACTTGATTTATTTAGATTTGCTTTCTCAATTGAACAAGTAGGCATCACTTACAAATACATACAATTTGTTTCATTTTTTTGTATTTTTTCCGAACCAAATGAAATGAATTTTCAAATGTATTTGAAAATTTTTGCATGAAAAAACTTTTTTGCAAGACTCTAGCAAGATGTTCATGAACATTTTACTTCACTTAGGCCAAAAATATACCTACCTGTTCAAATTTCTAATCATTAAAATAGCAATAAATCGATTTGTGGGGGATTCACGAGATGTAACAAATCATCGAAATTAGTATTTTAGCAAATTTGCCAGATCAATTTTGTGAACAACCCGAAATATTAATATAAAATTCCAAGTATCGAAAAGATATAAAGCTAATTGCTAGTAGATCCTTCATCTCATTGTTGACATGACGCTGGTTCTCCATGATCACAGCAAGTTGCTCCAATTTCATCATTGCGATTGCTGAATGTAGCTCCTCTGGACTTTTTTCCTAGCGTCATCCTTTTTGTTTGAGGTGGTTTAGATTTAGATGGCCAAACTGAACCTCCGCCAGGTTCGAATAATGCCCCACCCGCATCCATGTCTTTCAATCCCAATTAATGATCCAGATTTAAAAGGAGGGGGTTCTTCATTCTGCAAATTTGCCACGAGCGCGTTTGTGGATCTGAGAACCTTCTTAGAGGCGAGAGGCTCAGCATCTTGTAGCTTTCTCCGCTACGGCAACCAAGTTGGCAATTAACGTAGTCGTATTTTTCCCGATACCATTTGACATACTTTTGTTGTTATTTGTGCAGGGGACGGGTCGTAATAGTCAGGAACGGGTATACCCTCGGGACGCAGTCCCTACCCCAATTCCCTGAGGCCTGGTCTATGCTTAACCAGTCCCGATGTGTCCAAACGGGCCGGCACTCGCCCGGGGCAACGCAGTCTTCTTAACTTTGTCCAAAGCACACTTAATGACCAGAGTTCAAAGTGGCTGGATTCTGATCACATCACTCCTTCACCCATCACGACGTGGCGAGAACGGTCATCATTTCGCGGTTTAGGCCTACCGCCAGGTTTTATCGGTGCCTATAAGGCTCAGACGCAAAACAAAAGGCCGCCCAATCTGGGAGCTTATTATACGGGCTCACAATCGCCCTGACACGAGGATTTCACAAGGGTGTGTAACCTTTTAAGCTACCCCTTCTATTGTCGCCGCTTATTGGTCGGGAACTGTTAATTCAATATTCGCAGCTAACCTACATATCTGAAGGCCATTCACTATCCGTCACCTTTGACTCTAACGCCGAGTGACTGCAATAGTAATGGAAAATTGTCTGATCACGCACCAAACAATTTTAAGTAAATGTCAAATTGTACATTGTTTTTAAAAATTGTCGCGTGGGATAAATTTTATTCCATAGTTGGGTTTTTTGTTTGTCTGCAATCAGCCAGATTTTTGTTTATAGGGGCAAATCGACTATTTTTTTTTTGGCCGGCGCTGTACCTAGCAGTACGTTCAAACAGTGAAGTAAACACAGATGATCATACTGTTAAATTAGGTGACCGGCTAGAAAGAGATAACTGCGAGGTAGTCGGTAAACGTCTGTCCGTCCCTCCTTGGCAGCTGTTGTTATAATTAGTTTAGATAAAAAAACTTTTGCGAGGTCCGTTTGTAGAAGTAGTTTCAATTAGGGAATTAGAGTTAGAGATCAGTTTCGTAAAAATTGGTTTAGTGGTTGATGTGTGCGCGAGTTACGTCAGAACCTTTACCATACCACTATTCAATATAAATCATATTACTAACTGACAAACTGCAAACTCATCATTGTACATGGCTCAATTCAATATACAAATGTCTCATACTATTCATATTTCTTATGCAAATTGTAAATGTAATTCATGAATACAAAAATGATATGGAACTAATTTCATTATTATTATTTTGTTTTTACTTTCTCTTAGGTCAGCATAAAGGTCGAGGTACACAAACGACTTCAGCGTTAAGCTGCATTGTCGACAAACGCAGCATGCAGCGTCAAACTACACAAACGACGTCGAGGTACACAAACGACTTCAACCATATTGACTTCAGTAAACAAAAAACAACTGTGAATTTGAAAATTTTAGAAAGTAATTATTGAAGAAAACTGTGTTAAAAGTTGAATTATTAAAAAAATCAGCCAAGTGTGAGTCGGACTCGCACACGGAGGGTTCCGTACCATCGTACAAGATTTTTTGCTTAAAATATAAAATTATGTTTATATTTAATAGCCTAAAAGTATACTACAATTACCAGCTCAAAGTATACTACAAAAAATTATTAAATTAAAGAACAATGCTTCTAAAAATGTATATTTTTAGTATTTTTCGTTCTACACACAAGTGAACACTTTGTAAAAATTTCAACTCTCAACCTATTACGGTTCATGAGATAGAGCGGGAGACGGACGGACGGACATGGTAAGCTTAGCAAAAGGGTCCCGTTAGTTCCCTATGGGTACGGAACCCTAAAAAAGGAAGTATGTATTTTATATTATCATGTAATAAATTGAATTGAAATAACTTTTTAAATAGATAGTTGAAGTTGTTCGACTTTTTGAGTTGCTGCGTTTGCGAGCAAGCTATGTAACTCGGTCCATACAATTTCATACATTTTACCTTTTTTTTTTTGACGCACGAACGGACCAAAAACTAGTTTGCAAGAAAACGTCGTTTGTGTATCTCCAGCTTAAATAAGGTATAAATAAGTTATTCGAATCAATTGTAAATTAGTGTGAGCAAACTCATTAATAAATAACATAAACTTATTTTTTGAGTATCTTTTGACTCGACTACATAACTGGCTCAGTCAAAAAGGCAATCTTTGAAATAAAAGGAACGTGCTCTATCTTTGGCAACTTTTAAAAGTAGCTTTCACAATTTGCGATCTCAATCGCAGGATAAAATTTTTTGAGAAGAAACA
Organism: Amiota mariae; assembly: GCA_035041805.1. Classification (NCBI taxonomy): domain Eukaryota; kingdom Metazoa; phylum Arthropoda; class Insecta; order Diptera; family Drosophilidae; genus Amiota; species Amiota mariae. The sequence continues at coordinate 192,339 of JAWNKV010000477.1, read as the reverse complement.
CTTTGGCAACTATAAAAAGTTGCTTAAACAATTTGCGATTTCAAACGCAGTTAAAAATAATTAGAAAATTTTCTTAAGAAGGTACTTATACACAGTACGACATTGAATTAATCTTCAAAAAGTGGGAAGATCTAGTACAAAAGGAAAAGGTGTCACCAAGCACAGGTTCAAGGCCATTATCAATAGAGGAATACAAAAACAGACAACAAAAATCTAAACAAAGAGTAAAACAAAAAGAAAAAGATAAAACTATTAAGAAGAAGAAAAAGAGAGGTAGTAGGAAGTTTAATAAGCGAAAAGAGATCGCTATGTTGTATAAAAACTATTATCTAGAATCTAACAAAGAAAATGATTTCTATTAAGCAAGAAATAAAAATGCAAGAAATAAAGAATAAAGAAAATCAAACAAGTTCAAGTTAATATCGAGACAAGACAATAGCAACGATGACACAAGAACCACCACTATTATCTGGGTCTGACCTTCTTAAAGAAGCATCGAGTATAAAAATATAGACTGGCTCGTTGGCTCAATGGATAGTGCGCCAAGCTGACATCCTAGAGTCGCGGGTTCGATTCCCGCTCAAGTCTGGTCCTGCACTTTTCTAATTTCCTCCAATACTTTCTAACTCTCCCGCTGAGCTGAGAAGACCTTTGTTGCTATTGCTCTTATTAATAACTAAAATTATAATTTGTAATTATAATCTTAGTTATTTCTCTATATAAATATAAATAAATAAATATAAAAAAGAATACCATGGAACAAGAGACAGACTATGATGATCTATCGTCGGCTCATCTTATCATACGTTATACCACCAAGCTATAGAAGCAAAATCGAATAATGTAAGCAGTTATTATTAACAATTAAAACATATTTTACATTAGTTAAATGTAAAATATGAACTAGATGCTGACCAACCTCAGGAATTTGCACCTCAAGAAAAAATGAGTCTGTCATTTTAAAAACATTCTTACATTGAATTGATCCAAATTTATCAAGCATAATTTTAAGCATTCTTAGACAGGCATATCATACATAATAATAATCGAAGACCTCAATATCAGAATAACCAAAGATGTGAAACAAGCCAATTTCATAAGAATAACCAAAGATATCAATCAGGTCAAATTCATCAGAATAATCAATGATATCATTTAGGTCAATTCTATCAAAATAATCCCTTAAAAAGCACTTGGATTAAATCATTTTTGGGAATAACTGGGTACTACAGAAAATTCATAAAAGATTTTGCAAAGATACACCCAATATGATGATTACTTGTGTACTGACACATTCTATAAATTAAAAAGACTCTTGATTGAAGCCCCAATTCTCAAATATCCAGATTTTAATAAAAAGTTTCAATTAACAACGGACGTTATCGACTTTGCTATAGGAGACAAGACAACCATCCAATTTGCTATGCCAGCAGAACTTTATATGAGCATGAGAGAAAGTACTCAGTAACGGAGAAAGAATTACTTGCAATTGTATGGGTAGCAAATTACTTTAGACCATATATCTACGGACAAAACATTGATCTTTTAACAGACCATCAACCACTTGTATGGCTACAGACAAGACATTAATCATAGGTTACTCAAGTTAGGAGAATACGATCTTAACATGTTAAAGGAAAGGAAAATATACTGCTGACTTTGTACGCAGAATTAACGCAGCTACGGGAGAAATTTTCGTATTAGAGCAAAATGATGATAACATGAGCACAATGGCAGATATTCATTCACAAGTGGAAGATCTTCACGATCACATTCCTATATTAGAGTCAGTTGTAAAACGTTTTCCTACACAGCTTATATTAGTTGAACATAGGAAATAGAAGTCATAAATAAAATGCGAAAAATATATATTAGTATAGATAAGATATTTTAGGAGGATACATCGCAAATATTTTCAGAAGATTTTTAAAATCAGATGTAGTGCAACGGAAGCTTATAGAATTATTTAACAACAAGATTAATTTCTACAGATGTTCTTTTCAGGCTAAAGATAGGAGGAACGAAAATGAGCCCTTAAGATATATAAAAAACTTTCTCACACAAGAAACAGGCCATGCAGGAATTAATGAACATTACCAGTGTTTAAAGAACGTAATATTTTCTAAGAACCTGAAACAACATTTTCAAAAATACATTAACACTTGTGACACATGTATCATATGATATATGAAAGACGGCCAATCAAACCAAAATTTAAGCTGACAGAAACACCGAAAGACATAAATGAGGATATGTATCTAATTAAGAAACATACCTTTTTGACATTCACCGACAAATTTTCAAAATAGGCATTTTCTCTTTTCTTACCCGACAGGAACAGCAAAAATATTATTGAAAAACTTCACATATACTTTTCCCTAAGGCAAAAACCAGATAACGAATTCAACTCAACGAATGTGATAGATTTTTTAAGAACAAAACAAGTTGAAATACACTTTACAAAACCAAATTCTCACACTGGAAACGCTGGAATCGAGAGGTTCCACTTTAGGAGAAAAATTCAGAGTAATTGAAATACAAAATCAAGACATTTCCACCCAAGAGAAACTTTATAAATGTGTAGAATACCACAACAAATCAATCCATTCAACAACAGGTGTAAAACCAATAGACGTAGTTGACAATAAGATAGATAAAACAAAGATATTCGATAAACTGTAACAAACAAAAGTCCAATAATAGAAAAACATAACGAAAAGAGAGGGGATTACATTACTGTAGAGGGTGAGGGTTACCTTAAAAATTATAGATCTATCTGACATAAACATGAACATTGATACAAGAAAATAAATTTAAAAAATATTCAACTGACGAATATTAAAAGAAAATATTCATTTACAGAAAATACAAATGCTTCTGATGATACTGATGACGATGACTCCAATAACACAGCTGTAATAGTTATAAATCCAATTAGGACAGAATTGGGATATACAGAGGTCATATTGGAGAATACCACAATTACAATATCTTACTATACTATTTTTCATACCATATACACAATGGAGATTTTATGTGTAATTAAGGACATGGTATATAGTATAACATTGAAAATTCAGATCTCAGAGACTATATTGAACCACTAAAACTACAATTACAAATATTTAAAAACAAAGAAATTGGAAAATATAACGTAGATAGAAACACAAACAAGGAACTCTAGTATATGAAAATGAAAGGATAATATTTGTAATAAAATACCAAAAGATAAAATAATATTACCATTATTACGTATCATACCAATACCAAATTCTAATAAAAAAGAATTTATGTTCAATCAAGAAAAGGTGATTAAATATCAAAAAAATATACAAAAAGACTAACTTTGGCTATGCCGAAGTTGTAATACTCTTCACGCTCCAGCTAGTGGTCCGAGGGTCTTTTTATAAGGTTGGTGGATATAGATCAGGCACTTATATTTTCCAAATTTCAGTTCCATAGTAAAAAAAACAAAAAAGTTTTTCTAAGAGTATCATAACTTCGGCTGTTGAATATTTCATTTTTGCGACAAAAACAAAAGCAAATTAATTTTACATAACTTCAGACAGAGGTACAAATTTGCATACATTGTGTTAAATCTTGTGCGATGGTACGGAACCCTCCGTGTGCGAGTCCGACTCACACATTGCAGATTTTTAGGGTTCCGTACCCATAGGGTGCTAACGGGAAACAAACGCGTCTGTGGTCAAGATGGATGCCAGAGAGTTCACCACCAGATTTTGCCAATTGAAACTCATGCCATTTTTGACGTCACGTTATCGATCTCTATTTCTTAAGTGGTTGAGAAACTTGGCCTCAAAAGCAACATCGAAGAATTGAAGCTGCAATGGTTTGGAGGACGAGTAACCACTGAAGAATGCAGACGAGTTTTGAAATTTCATCAATTAACGGGCAACAATGGTACTTCATGAAAAACGTTCGGACAGTGCGAAATCTTGGACCCGTACCCGTACTTGCGGGAAACCGTTTTTTGTTAAATTGGGCAGTTCGGCAAAGATGCCAACACAGACCTGTTCGCGGAATCTTCGGGTTGGTTTTAGAACCTGAGGGAGACCTCTAGGACCAACTGCCAGACGTTTACTCCAATTTTTTAGCCCACGTACCACACCCTCACCCCACTCTTCCTCAACCTACCATAATCAGACATCACTATGGGCCGTAAGGCTTCTGGGTGAACATGCACGTAGTGGGAGCGACCTGTCTAACTTAACCAAATCTACGAGGGGGGACAAAAAAACGGAAATTTCGTCATAATTTCTTTATTTCTTAATTTTTTAACACCAAATTTTGATCACCTTCAAAGTATTCGCCATTGACCACAACGCACTTCTCCAAATGATTCTTCCATTGCTCAAAACAGTTTTTAAATTCACTCATCGCGATGTCCTTTAAGCCTTCCAGCGATTTTTGTTTCACCTCCTCCACAGTGGCAAAACGCTTTCCTTTCATATTCCTTTTGTGTCTGGGGAACAAAAAGTAGTCACAGGGGGCTAGATCCGGTGAGCAATGGGGGTGGACAATCTGTATCATGGCGTTTTTGCTCAAAACATGCCTGAAGTCGACGCTCCCTTTGCTCGTCTGTGAGAAGGCGCGGGACGAATTTGGCTGCAACCCTTCTCATGTGCAAATCTTCGGATAAAATTCTCTGAATTGAACTTCATGACATTCCTGACATCTCACAGAATTGATCAACGGTTCGGCGACGGCCTTCACGAACGAGGGCATTGATTTTGTCGACGTTTTCATCAGTTCTTGACGTTGAGGGGCGTCCTGAACGACGTTGGTCTTAGACAATAGACATTTCTCCATTTTTAAAACGTGAAAACCAATCGTAAACTCTGGTTTTACATAGGGCAACATCCCCATAAGCAGTCTTAAGCAATATAAATCAATGTACAATATAACGGATATTTCTGCATCATTAACACAAAAATCGAGTTATGAAAGTCTTGCAGTAAATGAGCGATATTTACCGCATTTATGCGACAGCTAAGTCGATCTTTCTTCGTTCGAACTAAGACCGCATACATAAACACGTTTATAATGCGATTTTAACACACTAAGTGGTTTAAGGAACCTCGCATTTTTAATGCGATGTTATTTTGTTAAGTCGAACTAATAGCCATTTCACACTAAGCATCCAATGCAGCATTCACAGAAAGTGTTCACATTGCATTTTGCATTTTCGGAACAGCTGTTTTTTGATTTGGTTATACATACAAATAGAACGTTGTGTCTAATTGTGAAAAATTAAAATGAAAATTGTGTGAAAAATACATGATAAAAAACAATTTGGATTGTATGCAAATAATTCTTGCAGCCTTTTCATTCCTTCTACTTATTTTTATGAAAATTAAAAAAAAAATTACAATTTAAAATTTACTTCTAATTATTTTGTGCAATGATCAGCTGTTTTATGGTTATCGCGCAACGAAAAAAGACAAAAATGACTTTAAAAAGGCAGAAATTTCCCAACACTGCTGCGGGGCGACCACTAGACAGTTGTTTAAAAAGTAGTTTATTTTTTTAAACAGTTTAAAAACTTCTTCGATTTCTACAACAACAACCGTCAAGTACGTCACTTTTCCCTGTGGTTGTTGTAAAAAGAAACATGTTTTTAAACTGTTTCAAAAATAAAAAAAAGGTTTTTTCTTCAATCTAACTACACTTCCACATAAGAAATTATTATAGTATTTCATAAAATTTTTGAGGTTAAAATAACTTTAAAAAATATTATTTTTTACGATTTGTTTTTAATGCTTTTTATTTACGATTTGCTTATAGTTATTAATTATTTTATTGAATTATATATTGTTCATTCTGATCCAATGCCTTTTTCTATCTTTCTGGCAATAGGGTCCGGTGTGTTCTCAGCCTTAATGAAAAATATAAAAAAAGACTAACTTTGGCTATGCCAAAGTTGTAATACTCTTGTCGGAACTTTTATATCTTCTTATTGTTTTATTGTAAGTTTCTATTTTATGTATCAATGTTTAAAAAAAAAAATAATAAATAGAAATACAAAAAATCAGCCAAGTGTGAGTCGGACTCGCACACAGAGGGTTCCATACCGTCGTACAAGATTTTTTGCTTAACATATGAAATTATGTGCATATTTAACAGCCTGAAAGTATACTACAATTAACAGCTTAAAAGTATACTATAAACAAAAAATTTGTTAAACAAAAGATTAAATTAAAGACCAATGCTTTTAAAAAATGTGTATTTTTAGTATTTGTCGTTCTACACCTATTGCATTATTATACACGTCTTCGCACCCTCGGCCAACGACTTCTATTTTCTGTAATGGTCTTAGAAGATGTTTTGAGTATGCAGAAATATTACATTATTGTTTGCGTAGCATCACTATATGGCTTTCGGTACAGTGTAAACGTTTGCCATTCACAAGTGACAGGGGTGGAGAACACAGGTTTCACTTAAGTGACAGCAGTGAGTGGTGTAAAGAGTGACATCGATGTGTAAATGGTGGTCATTTACTGTTGTCAGGCATGTGAACGACAGTAATCTCCAACCCTGACATCTGTGAATTGCAAAGATTTACTTTGTGCAGTTTCAATTTTTTTAGAAATAGCATGGATGACAGTGAGTGACAGACATGAAACAAAATTATTTTTTTTTAGTGGCAGCAGTATAAATTTTTTGTCGAAGAGGTAAATTATTTATATTACTAGCAACCAGTCCTAGCTTAGCACGGGTAGCAAAAAATTGTTTTCCTGTCGTAGTTTAATAATAATGAATTTGGCACAAAATGAGATTTGTTGTATTGCCAATTTTTTATTGTAGTTGGGAGCTTTTATAGTGTTTTCTGCTATGGTTTTTTGCTTCAGAGAATTTCACTCCTTATCGGAAGAAGGGAATATGCAAAATCAAAAATTATAAAACGACGAAAGTCTCCAAGTCGGCATGATTTATTCCGACATTTTCAACAATTATCATCAATATTTCAGCCAATTTCAAATCGTTTATGAAATATACACCTAAACCTTCCTCATGAATCACTCCGTTCATTGGTAAAAACAGTATGAAAATTTTTTCAGTAGTTTTTGAGATAATCATATTCAGACAGACAGACAGGTGCAGTTGTGGGACTTTGTTTTATATAATGTAAGGATAAACTACGCAATAGTTTTTGTTCTAATTTTTGCAATTAGCATAAAACTATTTATGATTTCATATACAATATGAAAAAAAAACAACAAAAAGTCCCGCGTTGTTTGGTTATTTCGTTTTATTGTGCGTTGTTGGATTTGCTATTTTATTATAAGATTTGTGAAAAGTATTTATTGTTTCGTTCCAGCGGAAATGGATGACCCCGATCTTTTTCGGCCAGACTGTCGGAGGTATCACCGTCAGGAAAGCGGGTGAGGGCCCTCACCAAATCATGGACAAGAGAGGATGCATCAAATCTGGTGTTGATGGTGGAAGCGGATGAGCAGCTGTAGAACAGCATCCACCCAGTGGCGGATCCAGGGGGGAGCGGTCTATGGGGGCTGAAGACCTCTCAGAACCTGGCAGAGTGAAATTTTACATTCGCGTCATTGCTTTTTCAGTCATCGCATAATTTTAATATTCACTTGCAGTACGTTCCTATGGCCTCACGAATTGCAGCGAAACCGAGTTCAAACAAGAAATCATTTTGTGGCACAAGAATTGCAAGAACACAGAGTTGAAGAGAACCCAGACTGCATTTGAGGCACTGCAGATCATCAAATCGAAGAAATATATTGTAATAATTTCTTCCCGAACGTTGCAATATTGTTGCATTTGTTTTCGACGATCCCTATCACTTCGGCAACAGCTGAACGAACTTTTTCTCTGCTGAAAAGATTGAAAACCTATCTGCGTGTTAATATGTCTGAGCCCAGCGGATTAGCGTTGGGCAACGTTCACAAAGAGATCGAAATTTCAACTGAAGGAATAGTTGACATGTTTTGCCAAGTCAAACCTCGCCGTCTTGCAACATTGGACTGGGCTGTCATGGATTAATGTAATCTAGACATCTAGTATTATACATGTATCTTTATAAGATTTAACAATCATACAATACCAGAATAGATAATTTATTAATTCTCATAGAAAAGACCAAAGAAATGTTAATGAAGACTCATATTATACCAAAGTTGAACCCTAGAACCACCACTGCTTCCACCCAGATTATAAAAAATTTAAAGTATGGGAGAAGATATCAAAAGAAATTAACTACAAATCCGAGGACTGCATCTATAACTGCGGTGCAATTTCAAGGTAAAAATACAAAAAAGACATTTTTTCTCATTGATTTTAATTTTGTGTCTATACATATTGTATATGTTTAGGCGCATAGACAAAATCAAAAGTGGAGGCGAGGCGCTGACTGTGAAAGACATACCCGAACCATTGCCACATGGGTTTCCTGGTGCACGTTCTGCTGGAAGAAGCCAGAGTTGCGCGTACGGATAAAACGTTAATTAGATCTTTGTGTTTAATAATTGGCAGCGGAAACGGCGACGTACTGCGGATCCACTACGCCCGCCCCACGAAGTAATTTATCAACTCATCGCTAACAAGTTGAGCACTATTGCTTGCCCGCCATCTACACTCCACAATCGAACCATCTGATATTTCTAGGTCAAAATCAATCGGTGAACGATAGATTGATTTTTGATCTATTAAATAATTATGCAATATACATGCCGCCGTTCCGAATACGTTCTCAAATATGCGACGTGATCGCAACAACCCATAATTAAAAACTCTTTGCAGCATTGTCAGTTTCTTCGCGTACGGCTTCATGATATATGTACGTTTTGAAGGCAAAGGCGTTGTCCACGACGATACAGAATGGCATTTTTAGTCCATTGGATAACGACTTCGGTGATGGTAACTCGAGCAGCTCTTCCGACAAAAGACACTTGAAAGTAATTAGAATTAAATAGAGATTAAAGCAAAATGAATGAATCATGCCGCACCCCACAAAAAACCACCATCAGATTCGTGGCCGAAGGCACCAAATCGACGAAAGTGAATCTGAACTTTGCATCGGCATGCCCTAGTAAAACAATCGAATTGAAGTTCATCGCTTCGCGATGGCCAATCGATCACTTACTGTACATTGATGATACAGAAGGATGCGATGCTGGGCGCAGCATTCAAACGGGTGATGAAACCACCGGATGAGTGTGGCAGAACAGCGCACACAGCTGTAGAACGCAGCAAATGAACCTGGCCGACCCATTTCGGATGCAACTGCTAGAAGTCTCGCTCGGTGCTCAAAAAGAATAGAAAAATCACGCTGTTGCAATAGCTAAATGAACGTTCACGTTTCATTTCCTCGTATTCGTAATCTTCATTTGCCAACAAGGCAACAACGGCCGCAGCAGCGAGTCTATCTTCGTCCATATTGAATCAAATTTTATATCAACAAATTTACGTTACTTTGTCTATTTGTCCGTTAACGATTTTACTGTATTTTGTTCATTGCTATTCAACATGGATGTCGCCACTCACCATGCATGTTTTTCCATTCATAGTGTCTTGCAGTGCTTAACCCACAAGTCTAAATGCTTGGCATTCATTGTTGTCATTTGAATGACAAGAAATCGCTTAGTCATTCCAATGACATCAGTAAATGGCTAATTTAAATGACATGGTGTAAATGCATGGCAATTTTGGCTGTCATTCAACCCATCTTGCCATTTGAATGGCGCACGCAATGAGTGATGACTGCCTGAAGTATTGTCATAATTTTGGGAGACAGTACAGTGTAAATGGTTGCCATTCACAGGTGAAAGGGATGGAGAACACAGGTTTCACTTCAGTGGCGTAAAGAGTGACATCGATATTTAAATGGTTGTTATTTACTGTTGTCAGGCATGTGAATGCTCTGACACCTGTGGATTACAAAAATTTACATTGTGCTGTGAGTGTCAATTTGAAACCGAATTCATGTCTTTTCTTGAGTGACAGCAGTTTTGATGGTTTGACAAATTAAAAAAAGATAGACGGAAAGAAACAACACACACAAATTTTAGAAAAATCGTATAAAATAGGAAAAAATATTAAATATTGGTTGGTTCGATCCAATTCATTTTAATAAAAACAATGTTACAGTTATTTTTAATGAATAAAGAAATAATTTTTTTCCGATATACAAAGTTTTAAATTAAGGTTTTTCTAGCTCCCATATTTATCCTCATTCCCATTAATATCTCTATACACCTATACATACGAGTATAATAAAATCGTAAATTTTGTCTGTTTGTTTTTGATTTTTGCAAGCATCAATTAAAGCCACTCATTCTATTCAAAATCAAATTACTGAAACACAAGAAGCTTTATTTGGTGCACAACAAAGGCTTTATTTCATCAAAATTGACCCAAAAAATTTTATTGAATTTATAAAATTTAAAATGCGATTTTTCTAACAAATTTGTTAATAAACCATTCTAAAATTACATGCGCTACTTCACAACATTTTATTGCTTCTAAAACCACTTCTCTAGCTTAAGGTCCTTGCAGCCATGGCTAGCTTAAACCACTGTTAACTATTTAGTTTTAACTTTTTGTTAGCATTATATAAATAAATAAATAAATAAAACCACTTCACATTTAATCTTCTATAATGAGACAATATTACTAACACATGCACAAAAGCTTTTTGAATGGAAAACGAAGTTTGTCGGGCCAACTACTATAGTTATAATACTATTACAGCTGAAAACTAAATAAACAACTAAACTCTGCACAAATAAACATCTAGTTAGAAATTTAAAATCTATTGTAGTCTTCTTTGGATTAAATAAATAAAATGACTAATGCTTAACCCAAAAGAAAAACAAATTTAAGGTTATTAATTCCTCATATCTTCCATTTGGGCATGCAAATAATACAAAATAAACGTTCACAAAAATTAAACGTTCACGTTTCACTTCCTCATCTTCGTCCCCTTCATCTACTAACAAGGCAACAACAATCACAGCAGCGAGACCACCTTTATTTATATTGAATCAATAAAATAAAACGACTATCGTACCTGCAAATCTACTCGATTTGTCTATTTGTCCGCCCCCATTCTCCATGGATGGTGTCATTCATAGTATCTTACAGTGCTGAACCCACAATTCTAAATGGTTGGCATTCACTGTTGTCATTTGAATGACAAGAAATCGCTTAGTCATTCCAACGAGAGCAGTAAATGGCTAATTTAAATGACATGTTGTAAATGCATGACAGTCAACCCATTTTGTCATTTGGATGGCATATGCATTGAGTGACGACTTGTCAAACTGTGTAAATGTAGCTGTACAATACTGGTTGTGAATTGAATCAAATCAATAATACAAGAAAAATTCCATTCTGTTCTATTTTGCACACACCAAAAAGAAGAGAAACAGATCCAGATATCTTGTTTCTGCTTTATACGACACCCAGCCTCAGAACTAACAAACAAAAAAACCTCCAACACATTGCATACATGACAATTTTCACCAATGAGATTATTATAACTTTCATTGAACTTATCACATTCCACTAGTGTTGGAGAAACATCGATGTTTATCCACATCGATGTTTTTGGGGAAGAACATCGATGTGTCGATATTTCCTAATGGTACATTTTTTAAAAGTTAATGTATTTCACACATTTCAATTTATAATACGAGGTTTCTTATTAAATACAAATAAAATTAAAGATATTAAAATATGTAGATCAAAAGAATAAAACAAAAGATAGTACGTATAACAAAAAGAAAATTCTGTTCCAGCCAGAAATGATATTATTTAATTAGTTGAGATCCATTTATTTTTATTAATGAAAGGAAAATACATGCTTAGATTTTAGCGAAACTCTTTTTTCGCTCACTATAGCCCTGCTAAGCTGAACATTCGCTCGCTCAGTGCACCTTGCAGGAACGCAGAGGAACTTTTATCCTTATCATATGAGATCTGCAAAGAAAAAATAATCCAGTAATCTTGTTTGGTAAGCTTTTCCACATTTTATGCACTTACCAGACTTGCCATCCGTAGACTTATTAAAAAAGGTTCAGCCTGCTGATTTTCCATATTTTGTCTGTTTACTAGGGATTCCTTCCATTTCCAAGCATTGCCCAACACCAATATCCTTTTATAAATAATAAAAATAGGGGCATTCACGAACCGTCATTTTTCGATTACGTCGTTTCTTGAGTACTTCGTTTTCTGAATGTCGTTTTGCCAACATTGTGCTTGTTATAAATTGATAGGTCGTCCCGATCATATGGTAAAAGTGAAGAAAGAGATGGTAGAGGTAATTCACATATCACAAATTTCCGAAAATATCAAATGATTTATTGCAATTTCTTCAGTTAATTCAATCAGTTTAATTTTTCACTTATTCTCGGCATTTTGCTTTGTTTGTTTTGTTTTGGTCTAAAAACATCGAAATTGTGCTTACGTAATACTTGAAAGGCCCCTTGTGAACAATTTCAGATTATTTTAATTAAATTGTCTGTAAAAAATTAGGTGATTACAAAATCGTCAAAAGAGATTTCTGGCACACCGAGAATTGCATTTGGGTTGGAATCATGATACAAGAAACCAAGGTAGCGACATTAGTTTACTGTTATGTGAATAATGTGAATGTTCTTACGCTCTTCTTCTTCTAAATTTTTACGTTGCACAGCACTATCATATGTTGTTTATTTAATTCATAATGTGATAATGTGCATATTTAACTACCTGAAATTTTAAATTTATATGAAAAAATTGAAAAGTTGCTGTTTTATTCTTTACTTTTTTTATTTTATTGACTTTTCTGTGTGTTTTGCATTGGGTATTCACAATTTTTATTGTCATTTTAATAATTTTATTTTCAATAATAATTCACACCGACACAACTCAGCTGATCAAAGCGCAAACAATTGACTTTATAACACTAATTTTCACGTTATGTTCAACACTAAATGCGTGTTTTTCTCTTTTTTTTTGGAATTGAGAAGATTTCTGGCATGACTGCAGACTTGTACAACTCACACTATAAAGCTCGTAATTTGCTGCTCTATCTTAAAAAATCAATACTGGAAAATCTGCCCTCATTTCATGCTGAGGATGGTAGCAATGGCGATATAGAACTTAGGTACAAGGCTATTCTTGCATTCATATGTCGTGATTTGGCGCGAATCTACATTTTTACGGAGGAAATTGCGACTGGTGAATCTGAACTGCTGGAATGCCTAGATATTGTAAATCACTATAAAGGTCTGTCTGAGACGATAATACCTCATGTGAGCGCCCTTAACGAGCTAAGCATAATTCAAGCAAACCGTCATCATTACAAAAAGGCACACGAATTACTAATGCAATCTGAACAGTTGTATAAACAATATATGACCCAAAACATCACTCCTTTAGACGTTACAAATATTTTCGGCAAACAAGTTATGGCAATATTACCGACCGGCAGAATGGAACTGGAAAATCTTTACACAATGAGCTGTTTCTATATGGCACAGGTCTATGGCCAGATCGGCGACGTTGGGAAATCAGCCCAATATTGTAATTTGACACTGCGGCGTCAACTTAAGTCAAATAATTATGATCCCATTGATTTTGCTCTGAATGCTGCCACTCTCTCTCAATACTATGTGGGTGAACAACGTTTTAAACAGGCCCGCCACCATCTAGCGACCGCAACCCTCGTTATGTCAAATTATAAAACTGAATCTCTAACGCCAAACTTAACGGAAAACAATGAATTTGCTGGAATGGAAATCTTTAATCATCGCTATGCAGATGTTGCGCGTTGTTGGGCCAAATATGGACTATTTCTGTTACGATGCTCAAAAGAACGTCTATTCTGTGAGGACAATGTAGTAGATTTAACTAAAGACATGGTCGACTTGGATCTTAAAAGTGATTATCGCTTCACGGAATTAGATGTAACATCTTGGGAGAATCGTATTTCATGGAATTACTGTCTGACATTTGACGATGCGAAGCCGGTTTTTTTCTTTGTTATTAAATGGTTGGACCAAGCCAAAGAGTATTATAAAGCAGAGACGGAAGCGACTGAATACTCGAAGATCATTAAAGACTATGCGGAATGTTATGAACTTATTTCATTTTTTGAAGAAAATCTAAGCAATCAGGCCAAAATGCATAAGAAACGTGCAAAATACTATGAGGATCTGTTGGAACTACTTAATCCAGAATTCTATAAGAACATATGCCGTGAGTGCTGGTACAATGCGGGTAACGCTTATAATGCAGTAGTAGATATCCAGTTGGATTTATCGAACGCTAAAACCAATCTTTCTCCTGAAGAAATTGAGAAAATCAATCTCAATACTATAAAAGCGATTAACAACTTTAAAAACTACGTAAAATCGTACAAAGAAAAAGGCGGTGATAACTGGTGTTCTAATATGGATACAGAAGAACAGAGTACAATGCTTTATGCTCATTTCCATTTGGGCCGACTTCATTACAAACTTATTGCTGTTAATCTAGCACAAAAGCTAGAAAATTTAAATAATTGCTTTAATTATTACAAACAATTTATATCCGAATCTGAGATTCGTGAGGATATCTCTAAATCCTTACAAGGAGAAATTGGGGTTTGCCGCGAAATGATATGTTTACTTCCTATTAAGATAGCCAATCTGAGGAGGCAAATAAGTGGTTAATAATATAATCTGCTACTAATATTAGCCTTAATATTTGATTTGTTTTTTTTTTCGTGTGTTAAATAAGTTGCAATTTAAAACATACAAATACATTTTATACATAATTTAATTTTTTTTATTGATCGTACCAAAAATTATTTTCGTATGTATATTAATTTCTCTGAAACCACTAATTTTAGAGCCCTACTTTTATTTTAATTAAAGTTCATTTAATTGTCCAAACTATAACAAAAAACCACTTTCAATTATAAGCGTAAATATTAAAAAGAAAAATTTCCTATTAAATGTTAAAAAGAACCATTTTATTTTTGGCTCACTTATCATGAATAGAACCCCTATAGCAAAATCGGATTATGAGCTGCCAATACTTTTAATACTAAATATGTTGTTTGCTTATATCTAGATCAGTTTCAAGTATTTTCCACATTATTTAATAATGTGTATTGCCTCCTTTGTTGAGGATTATTTCAAATATCCTGTTTGGAATAGAATCATACAAATTCTTAATGTAGTCCAAGGAAATGCATGACCAGTCATGTCTAATGGCTTCAATGAGTTCGCATTTACTTGTATATTGCTTTCCGGATTCATACACCTTGCGTCAAAGCCATCCCCAAACAATTTCAATAATTTTCAGGGCAAGAGAGTACGGTGGCCAGTTAGGCAACTCTACATTTTGGCTTTCAATCCAGGATTTGTCGACTGTAGCAGTGTGGATTGGAGCGTTAACATGCTGGAATCTCCACTGCAAGTTTCCACATATTTCATTTATTTCCAAAAAAGCAGTCTCCAGTGCTGCTTTATATGACATTGTGTTCATTCTTGGAGTCAGAAACTGCAGTTCTCAAGTACCATAGTAAGAAATCGCTCCCCATACCATGACACCTCCCTCCCGGCTGTGTAAACGATTAAGTAAGTGTTCCTCCTTTCGTACATCGTGAAAATTACAATTATAGCCATCGGGGTCCTCTAAATTAAATGTTTGTTCGGCAAAAATGAAGGCGTTGTTCCTTACGAAGTACATTAATTACTCGTTTTTTTTCTTTAATTTCATATGTATAAGATGCGCAGCCTTGGAAATAATAGTGGCTCGAATCACGAAGATTCGGTTTTGTGGTTTACAGTGGTATTTTAGAATCACGAACAGCTGTTGTTTGTTTTGATTATACATACAAATGAAACGTTGTGGCTAATTGTGATAATTAAAATAGACATTTTGTGAAAAATATATGATTGAGAACAATTTGGAGTGTATGCAAATAATACTTGCAGCTTCCTTTTTCATTACTGCTACTCATTTTATTAATATTTGAAGAAAAAATTACAATTTAAAATTTTCTTCAAATTGTTTTGTGCAATGATCAGCTGTTTTATGTGCGGCGCGCAAAAAAGCGGAGAAGAAGACACATGACAATCACAAAAAACGACGAAATTATGAAAATGCTGCCAACCTACATGGAAGAATTGCCCAGCCCTGTTAAGACTGACCATTCAAAAAAACCGAATCTTTGCGAATCTATTTGAGATTAGAATCTCACAATCGAATCTCTCTACAACAACAACCCCTAATTTTTGTCATTTTCCCTGTTGTTGTCAAATGAGACTCGAATCATTGTCGCATCTTCATAGATTCGAATCTTCGCTCACTGTAAAGCCACTATAAGCCGTTTTACAGTAGAAACGTTTTTTTTTTTAATTTTGGCAGCAGAGTCGTGCGAATTTGACGATTTTTTGAGAATAACTCTCTTATCAGCAGACGTTCGCTCTTTCATATTGTGTTATCTGATGAATTGACAGATCACAATCCTTATTAGTCTTGATTTTTGCACTCTCCTCAAGATCTAATGATTTCTTGACCCATATTGATTGAAATTACTAGCTGAAATATCTCCAATCAACAACTTTTTCCTCAGATCTGCCTTTGAATTCCCCACGGATAATGGTAATCATGAAGTGGTGCTATTCAAGTGAACTATACAAATTTTACGTTTTTCACTAATTTCAAAGAAAATGGCAAATAAAAATAACGGGACCTTTCTAAAGCTTCACTTTTGTTTTTATGAAGCTCAGAACAAGAAGAAATAAATAAAAAAAAAAAAACCGTTACATACGCAGAGTCATCGAGTATTTCCATATTTATTGATTTGTTGGTTCTGATCTTTGGTACACCTTGTTTCTTTAATATTTTCAGAAAAGGCATAGTATCGTACTGCCAAACATTTCTTTGTTGGCATTGTTTTGCTGTGCCAAACTGAAAATAGGCTGCGTTTTGAGACTGACATTGCACGTATGTAAAAATCGCAATAAATTAAAAACGCAGCTAATTTTTGAACTCGACATATGCAATGGACCACATTAACAAACAAAACAAAGACTAGCCAGAATCCGGTCAAATCCACCCAACCAATACCACGGAAAATTGGGTGGCACCACCGAAGACACACTACCTTGAACGACATTTTCAACTACAATTTACTACCAACATATCGCACATATTTAACTAAAGTGTTACAACTCAAATTTTTCCAATTTTGATTTTTTGTTAAAAAACAATACACAATGATCATCCACAACTCCTGTAAAAATCTGGTATTTATTTATCTACGCTTTACCCAAAAAAAAAACATTATTTTTCGTTCTTTTCATATACCCTCAATGTGAAAAATTGAAAATTTTGAGTTGTAAATCGGGCTAGACACGGTCCTGCTTCGCATGATTCTACATTTGTGTATGTGTGGATTGAAGTGATTGAAGGAGAGCACTAAAAGTTCACTATTTGTTATCTTTTAAAGTGAGCAGACGAAAATCTCAATGACTCAATGCAATTCGCAAACATAAATACTTCAAAAGCCGTCGGACTAGCGCACACGTCCGCTCACTTCAAAAATTTCAAATAAATGCCCACTTACCCATATTTGTCTCTTTCATACGTACTTATATTGTGAAGGCGTAAATGAGACAGCATGGTCAAAGAAAGAATTGAGAAAATAACTCGCATGACGAAATATCAACATCGATTAGATATTTCGTCACGCTGCGTACATGTCACGCATCCATGCATATTTCACAAACACTATGATAATGCAGGATCATGCGGATGTATCGTGTCTTGGTCGCTTTACACTTTAGTTAAACATGTGCGATATATAAACACAGATCACAAACTTTTTTTATAGTCTTCACGGGAGTGAATAGTGTTATAAGTTTGTCATGAAGTTTCGCAGACCACATAAAGTATATATATTTGTGATCAGCTCGATGAGACGAGTTGATTTAGCCATAACCGTCTGTCCGTTTGTCCGTCTGTTCGCACTCCTAGTCCTTCAGTTTTTGAGCTAGAGAGCTGATATTTTGTACATAGGTTTCTTTTTGCCAAACGCCGATCAAGTTCGTGAATCAGCCAAACCGGACCACTAGGTGGGATACCTCCCATACGAAACCCCTTTTTTAAATTAATGTTCTTATTAGAAAAGCTTTTATGTTTTTGACGTATCGAACTGAAATTTGGATACTATAAGTTTCTGGCCCATATCCATAAATTTCATGATCCTAGGGTTACCAGGAGGGGTACCTCCCATACAAACCCCCTTTTAAATTAAAGTTATTATTAGAATTTTTTTTTTCAATTTCAAGACCTTCGGACTACTAGGAGGGGTACCCCCATACAGACCGGGATCCAAATGAAAGTTCTTATTAGAAAGATTTGTTTGTTATTTGTACTATTGACTTAAAATTTGGACATTTGTGTAACCCATAGCCACCAACCTTATAAATTTCAAGACCCTCGGGCCACTAGCTAGGGCGGGAAGAGTATTACAACTTCGGTATAGCAAAAGTTAGTCTTTTTTTATATTTTTTATTTAATATATACCTAGTAATTTCAATTAAATCACTAATCCAATTTAAAAATCAATAAAAAAATTGTTCGTGTTCATGCTCTGTGCACTCTAAAATGATTTTCATCAGCTCGCGCAGACGTTGTTAGATCATTTCCAATATCTTTTTAATCGTCTTCATCGCATTCCTTTCGTGGTCTTCCTGTTTTACCATAATTGTAAAGCATTCTGTCTTCAGAATATGCTTGCTGAACATTTATGAATACCCGATAACCAGGATTTTTTTTTTAAGTGAATCTTCTTTAGCAAGGTGTAAGTCCAAAAAAAAAAAAAAGCGTTATAGGGCCCGAACATGATCATGCATGTACCATCAGTCATTATCATAGTCTTTGTGAAATAAGCATGTGTGCGTGTCATGTACGAAGCATAACGAAATATCCAAACAATTTGGATATTTCATCATGCATGTTATTCTCTCAATTCTCTCTTTGACCATTATCGTTCTCTCTTTGACTATGCTGTCTCATTTACGCCTTCACAAGGTAAGTACGTATGAAAGAGATAAATAAGTGGTCATTTATTTGAAATTTTTGAAGTGAGCGGACGTGTGCGCTAGTGCGAAAAATTTGTGAAGTACCGACGGCTTTTAAATTTTTATGTTTGTGAAGTGCATTGAGTCATTGACATTGTCGTCTGCACTCTTCGAAAGATAACAAGAAATGAACGATCATCATGCTTCTATGAAGCATGATAAAACACGTACCCGAAATGACTGATGGCACATGCATGATCGTGTGCGGGCCCTATTACGGAAATCATGATGATGATGTTTTAGAGACGTAGAGGGGATAAGCATTTGCGTCTGTAGCGTAGAGAATAAGTGTTTGTGCATGTGTAAGAGAGAAAGAGAGAGATGCTTTACATTACTCTCTTACTTGTGCTGTTGTTGTTGTTGCTGCTGTTTGGTTTTGTAAACAATAACGTTTTTACGGAGACATGGGTTAATGAATGACAACGAAAATATTAACATACCGAATTTTAACTGTATTGTTAAATTCAAGCGACATAATGTTCGATCTGTGGTTTAGCTATCTAATTATAATACAAATGATACCGCTCACATGTTAACACCTTCGGTGGAGGTAAAGGTCAACCATCCGCTGTCACGTGCAGTACTTCTAGATGAAGTAGGAGAAGTATGCCATTGTCAATATAGGACAGAGCACGGTCAACCGGTGGTAGTGGTGGCCCTATATACAATATATCCCCGAATTAGGCAATTGACAAAATTATTGCCTTCATTTACAAATCATTACTATTATATTCTTTTGAAGTAGCTAAAATTCTTAATCTTGGATTATATAAAATCCGTATAATTCTTAGAGGAGATTTTAACGTAGATTTTGGCAAATTATCAGCACCACTATTGAAATTCATCAAAGAAAAATTTGATTTGACAATGTCAAATATTCCGACAAAATCAACAACAAAACATGGAACAACAATAGACGCTATATTTCCACGATACTTAAACACGGTAGATACAGAAACATTTGTATCTCATTTCGGTTTCACTTCAATAGTGTGCTTATCTAAGTGAGGTACATTCGGAAGGAAAACATTGAAATCAAAGTGCGGGACTTTAACTTCCGCCCCATGTCATATTGTTCTCCTGGAACTGTAGTTAAATATTTCATCAGGAGGAAGAGAGGAACATAATTGCTCAAAATTCAATCTGCCCCAAGGGAATGGGACCCCTAATGTGTCTGTGTTTTGCGTAGGTCGCAACTGCACGTCAACAATCTAAGATCTCCTGTCCGGTTATGCAGCTAAACAATCGACTTGTGCTCGTAAACGCTCAGCTGCGCTCTATTACGCGGAGAGTATGCATGATTGTGGCTGAGGCTGTCTTTACAGCCTCCCATGCAGCTGGTGATTCGCACAAATGTCGTACAAGGCTATCCACTGTGAGTGGTTTACCAAAGCACAACTCTATTTGCGTACTTTCGTCACTAAATCTTGGACAGCGGAAGACAACGTGGGCATCTTCGGTGGTGTCAGCGCAGACAGGACAAAAAAGGTCCTCCTCGTGCTTGAAACGGTGCAAATAAAATTTAAAGCAACCGTGTCCACTGAGTATCTGGTTCATATGGAAATCCACTTCACCATGTTTCCGTGTTATTCATATATCCAGACGTGGAATTAGGACGTTTCCCATCTTCTTTGCCATTCTGAGATGCTGCATCTTCGATTTATTTCTTTGGATGCTCCAGCGCCAGCATCGTGAATCCTCATGAGTTCACGTTCCATTATGTCAATCGGAGGCATCGATGCTATCACCTCGATCGCGACATCTGATACTGTTGCTTGCCGCACACCAAACACTTAGTCGGTGGATCGACCGAATACCTGCCTTGTATGTGCTCTTCAGTGTTGCGTCTGCCCATACTGGTGCCGCATTAAGGACGATAGAGGTAACAACCCTTGCTAGCAGCTTTCGTTTACTGGCTCGTGGTCCACCTACATTGGTCATAATGCGTGAATAGGCTTCGTTCATCTTTAGCCGCTTTTTCACTTCCACTGACAAGGTGCTTCTTGAAGTTTAGTCTCACATTCTTTAGAGTAAAAATGCTTCTTTATTGATTGGATTCAGTTTAAAAACTAAAGCTACAAAAATTATTCATGGCACATGCAAGTGCCGTACTTATATTATTTTTATTTTATTTATTTATTAAGATTACTTATACTCAGGGGATTCAGAGAATTGTGTTAAGTGTCGTATTTTCGTGAGCACCTCGTTTTGTTTGCTCGTAGTAAATCAGCTGTTCTGTTAACTCAAATTAATGTAAACAAAGAAAACAAACAGTTAAAAATCACGAGAAGTAGCGAAAAAAGAAAATTAATATTATAGAATCAACGTCGTATTTTCGTGAACACCTCGTTTTGTTTGCTCGTAGTAAATCAGCTGTTCTGTTAACACAAGTGAATGTAAACAAAGAAAACAAACAATTAAAAATCACGAGAAGTATCGAAAAAAAAAATTAATAGAATTAACCTCAGAAATTGCAATAAATAATTTAATATTTCTGTGAATTTTTCATAAGAACGGTGGTATGATCTGATATAAATGTAGTATTTAATTATATTTATAGTAGTTTTTACTTAATAAGGAATAGTTTATAGTTACACATAATAATTAACTGTTTAGATGAAGTTTAAGTTTACATTTCCATGTAACATAATAAGTAATAGTTTGTAATTTAATAAAGTAAGTAGTTTGGATTTTAATAAAATAGTGATAGTGCAGCTCGTCATCGTTCTCTATCGGTTGGGATCGAGGCGGATCCATAGCGGAAACTGAGGCATTCTTTGGAATAGGTGATGGTGGATGGTAGTTGGAAAAGTCACAAAAAGAGTATTCATGGCTGTATTAAACATGAGAAAAAATTTTCTTGCTATGGCCTGATGGAAGTGAGCGTCGGAACCTAGTTTCCAACACTTTCCATGAATGCACGAAAATAAAACTGGCGGAAAAGCCAACTCAAGATCCAGAAGCTTACTTCTCGAGGAAACACATTTACAGTGTAAAAGTACAAGTGGTCTGTGACCAGAAAAAGATTATTAAGCATCTAGTACTTGGTTATCCTGGCAGCGTACACGACAGCAGGATTTTTAGCAACTGATTACTCATTTTAGGATGACTTCACGAGATCTAAGTTTACAACGGCGCAAGGAATTCAATAAGTGATTACGTAGCTACCGCGTCTGTATAGAAAATTGTTTCGGAATTCTGAAGGAACGCTTCAACAGATTAAAGGAGCTAAAAAAAAATATTAAGGATGACAAAACCGGTGTGGGGTCATGCATTTGGGTGTATGTTTGCTGCATTCTGCATAATATAATAACCATACAAGGAAATATTTGTTCTTTGTTGATTGATTCATAAATTCACTATTATTTGCTTATTATTCATTATAACATAAAAAATACAACTTAATAAAAATAAAACTGTTACCAGTCCAGTTCAAATTGAATTACATTCATTTATATATTTTACATACTTCAAAGAAAATAAATAACGAAGATGTGGAAAAAAAGCCAAAATTATATATTAGCATTATTTTGCTTATATTTCAAACCAGTCTCAAATTTTCACTTCTACCCACATTGCCATTTGTATAATTTTCAATTGGTTGTCCAACTCTTGTTGTTCTTGTTTTTTTGCCATTCAAATTTGTGCAGCTCCGATTGCAGTTTGTCTTGATGCTCCGTACTCTTATGCCATTCGAATTTTTCATGTTCCAATTTTCGTTTGTCTTAATGCAGAGTCAAGAGTAAGGTGTAAGGCTCCTACCGTTTTGTGTTGATTTTCGTTGAGGTTTACAGTCCTGCACATTAATGGTGATGTTTCCAAAATTAGCCGGGATTCCTGGCAACTCTTCTGGAATTTCTTTGCTTTCTTCGCACGAAGTGTTGACTTCAGGAGAAAACTCCAACACTCCTCCCGGCTGTTTCTGAAGTTGTTCCTGGTACATTATCAAAATCACTGCATAGAAAATCAACATCTATTGCCGATGACTGCAGGATGCAGCTTGGATGGATGTTCTTCTGCGGGCCAAATAACTTGTGCAGTTCGTCATAATAAGGACATTTATTTTAAAAATAATCTAATAATTCTAATTATTTTAAAAATATTCATGTGACAGTTAATAATATTATGCGTTTATATTACTTACCAACAACACTATTTTCCTTGTCTTCCTGCATTAGGCCAGCACCAGTTTGACGTTTTCTTTCATTTGCTGCAATTTCATTTTGTCCCTCATGGACGTCCATGGTAATCCATTCAATGTAGTGCAACTGTTTCTGATAAAACCGCTGGGCTGTCGTTACAAACTTACTTCAAAGGACTCTGGCGCATCTTTCACATAATCCACCACCTTCGTGATTAATTCCACTGTGACGTCTTTACTCCATCGGATCGTAGAGTTGTAACGCTTGCGTGTCTTTATTTCTTTTTTGTTGTTTTTATAAATTAAATTAACAATACAACATCTTTATAACTTACCTCTGCCATTTTCTTACACTTTTACCATATGATTGGGCGGTGCTGCCAACTCATAATAAATACACAAGGCTGGCAGCCCGAACGTTAACATGATTTCGACACTCAATCGTGTGTTACATTTACTACGTATGGTAAACTTTTTTTGTATGGAGAAAACTTCGAAGAATTCGATTTTTCAAAAATTTTCGACGTTAACGATGCTTGACACAATTCATGAATCCCCTAAATACATCAAAAAAAAAAAATATTATTCTACTATAACTAATAATTAGCAATAGATGACTAGCTACTAGCCCTTCGACTTTAGTTTTATTTTATGCTTGTGCAGCTTTGTTTCTTTTTAGGGTTCCGTACCCATAGGGTGCTAAGTATTTGTCGTTCTACACACAAGTGAATTACACACTCTGTGAAAATTTCACCTACCTATTACGGTTCATGAGATAGACCAGGAGACGGACGGACGGACGGCGTAAGCTTAGTAATAGCGTTAGCCCCCTGTGGATACGGAACCTTAAAAATAGTGGGGTTCCCATACAAGAAACGTGTGCTTCAATATATACTATACTATAGGCTGTTGAATATTTCACTTTTGCGACAAAAACAAAAGCAAATTAATTTTACATAACTTCAGACAGAGGTACAAATTTGCATACATTGTGTTAAATCTTGTGCGATGGTACGGAACTCTCCGTGTACGAGTACGACTCACACTTGGCTGATTTTGTTATTTTATTTATTTAAATTTTTTTACAGTTTCGGTTTTTAAGTATTTCTGAACAATTACACTGACTTCGTTTGTGCCAGTGGAAGGGTTCATGGTCGAGTGGGGACACTTAACTCGTATGTCCCTGTACTGCTTAAGGGTGTCATCGTTGTTATAGTGTAGTACTCGATCCGCGAAGGATCAGTACGGCACAATACTCCTTATCAACTCCTTTCCATCTGATTCCATTTACTGCCATACGCGCTATATCAAACACTGCTTGTATAGCGTCCAACGTAGTTTTCAGCATTAGACTTAGCGTTTGGTCTCTCCAAATAGCCTGTAGGCGACTTGGGTTTAATCAGCAAGACTACCCTCTGTTTTTTTTCAAATGATCGGGAAAGTTCCTTCGACAAAGCATGAAGAGTAGATTTTTGCGAAGGTCGCAAAATGCTCTATTTGGGATTCCATCAGTTCGGAATCTGACGGCTATGGAGACTGAGGTCCCTTAGCTGTGCTCATTACAACCCTTTAGGCCTTTCCCTATGGATCAATATCAGACCTGTCTCAAATATTTTTGTAACATGAGTCTTTGCACGACCGTATTGTAGCATCTTGAAATCTTCCAGTAGTTGCTCCCAGTTTGGGGAAGTTCTACCACGTTGCACCTTTCCAACGTCTCCTAAGTTCAGCTATCCCATTATTCCACCAAAAAACTGTCTTACGAGGTGGAATCTGCGACATCCTAGGCATTGAGGCATCACAGGCTAAGGCTTGTAATGCTTTCCGTCATGTGCTTTGCCTTATCGGTGTTAGTTGTACCACCTTGCAACATTTGCAATGAGTTTTCTTCATCGAATACCGATAATCAGGATGACTCAACCCATCCGGGTAACATTCGCGATACAGATTAGCTACTGCAACACCATTGCCTCTGCATTCCCCATAAATGTAATGCATGTTGGCGTATTCTTGAGCTGTATACTGATGCGGCAAGATGAGTAGTATTCACTCATAGTAATACAAATACAGACTCCAGAAAAATGCAGGATTAGTTCGAAATAATCTCCAATAGAATAAAGCCAAATTACTACGCAAAATTCAAGTCCATAAAACAAAGTGACATCCGTTATTATGAGTACAAGAAGAGTCAAAATGCGAAACGACGTACAGCAAATGAAGTAATGTAATTGACAAAAAAATTGTCAGCTTAGAACAAAAATAAATGTAACAATTAACACTAAAAGCAAGACAAAAATATAAAAATATATAAATTGAGGTGAACTTAAACTAAAATAAATTAATTACAAAAAAACAAAATAAAAAGAAGCAAACAAAAATAGAAAAAAAAAGAACATAAAAAAAAATAAATACATAAGGATAATATAAAATACCAGCCTCTGACCCGATGGGGGAAATTTATTTGCGAATAGTAGCGAGCAATGCCCCTACTCACAGCCATATGTGGTCAGAGACATATAATAAAATAAACTACAATAATGCGGACGGTATAAGTGACCCCAGTTCATCCAGCCTGCAGTGTGATCATGAGTCCCATAGGCAGCGAATTGCGGTGACCAAATGCAAGAGCAATACTAGAGGAGTGGACGCACAAGAGATATAAAAAGAGTCTTTGTAGTATAAGGGTCATTAAATTCAATAGACCAACGTTTAATGAAACCAAAAACACTCTTCGCTTTATCTACGATAGAGGAGATATGTTTGTTAAAACACAGCTTGGGATCAAACAGGACACCGAGGTCATTAAAAGTAGAGACTCGCTCGAGTTGGACGTTTTCAATTGTGTATGTAAACAAATGAGGTTTACACCGATGATACGTCATGAACTTACATTTGGAGATATTTAGATATACTCCTAAGTAATTCGCTGAACACCAAGAATGTAAGGCAGGAAGCTAGTTTTTTGGAGCCGAGCTTAGAGCCGAAGGTGAACTATTGAGTACTGGAAGCCTAACAGTACTGGGTCTATTCCTACTCTTATGATTAAATTCATGAAACCATATTTGGAGGCCAGAATTTCGGATTACAAACTTCATCGAATGATTCGGAAGGCACACTAATCTTGAACAACGAAATATCCCTATGTTGTGAAAAATTGAATTTTTGCACACTAACCTTCACATTAGTCTTAGAAGCAATATACCTATTAATGCCATCACAGAAAGAAAGTCGTGATAGGAAAATATGTTGCCGAGGGACCACTAACGACAAGATAGGTGGTGAATCCTTATTCAAAGATGGCGATATTGTTAAAGGTTCTAAAGTTGCCGTAGGTAATATTGATGAATGAGCGGCCTGGTTGGACGCTTCGGGTAAAGGTACAATTGAGGTAAGGAATTATCCATAATTGAGCTGGTTGGTTGGTTACCGTGGCTGACTTGTATAATCCATTAACAAGCCACAATTAGCAATCAAGTGCCGTTTTGGAACCACTTCCTCGCCGAATAAAATCAGTATAGCTAAACCATCCCGTAGAGTTTAAGTATTTGAGAAGGTCACCCGGACATGTGCCCGAACAGTCCGAGAGTTTGTCCAAAATATAATTGCCCAGGAACTTGTTCCTAGCCCTCGCCAGTGCTGGGTATTTACATAGAAAGTGGGTGAGTGATTCCCTTTTCTCCACGTCACCACAACTCCTACAAAGGCTACTGTAGGGGATACCCAGTCTGTCCGCGTGTGCTTCAACACACCGGTGACCAGTAAAAACCGCTGTGAGCCTTGCGGTATATTTGCGTCTTCTGTTGATTAGTCTATTTTCGTTGTACCTAGGCCAGGTAACACGCGCCACCCTGCAAGATTCGAAATCTATTATTGGCCTGCTGAAGGAAAAGCAGGAAGTTGCTCCTCTTGACAACCGCCAGTGCAATCGGAACTTGTTCCGACAGCGATGAATCAAGTGATGCAACAAAGCGAGCTAGTTCGTCAGCTTTCTCATTTCCCTCAATGGTTCTATGGCCGGGAATCCATGCCAAGGGACAACCCTGCTTCTGTAGCATTAGAGAGAACCTCGTCTATACCAGGCGATTTGTAGGGCGAAAAAGTATTAATGGAATACAAAATCTTCTGATCTGTAAAGATTGAGTCAAGGTCTTGAGAAGATTGTCGCAACCGTACGGTTACTTCAGAACCAGTTGACACATCTTTGCAGTCAGGGAAGTGAGTTTTAAGTAGTATATCAAGTGTTTCAGCAGAAGATTCCGTCCATGTGGCATCTTCCTTTTTAAGGAAAGGGGGGTCAACCCGTTCCTTGGACAGAACCTTACTAAGCCTTGCTGAGACAGAAGTGGACTCAACCGACTCACAAAATTCTTTCCATCTGTCGTTTTTGGCGTTCCTGATGGCTTTTTTTATAAGTCTTGAGGCATTCTTTGTATGCTTTCCAGTTGTTAAGGACCTCCTAGTCGTCTCCCTGAGCTTAGAGAGATCCTCGTTCCACTGTGGGAAGCTTTTTCGACTCTTTCTAATTGGACAGGATATCTAGTAAGCTTTACCGAAAGCTTCCTCGAGATGTTTCATCTTTGGAATCAATATTAAAACACCTAACAGAGTAAAGTTTTGATTTAGCTACCCTCGTAAAAACATCCCATTTTATATTGCGTGGGTTTCTAAATGGAGCAATATCCTTTGTCTTCAAACTCAGATTGTTAATGGAGAGGAGCAGAGAAATGCTGCTCTTTTGTAATGCGAGTTCTCGCCCGATTACGCATGGTCGCCTTTACTGGTATCTTAACAGGTTTCACGTGAGTGGACATGTTCTCCTCGT
This sequence comes from Amiota mariae, assembly GCA_035041805.1. Taxonomy (NCBI): domain Eukaryota; kingdom Metazoa; phylum Arthropoda; class Insecta; order Diptera; family Drosophilidae; genus Amiota; species Amiota mariae. Next base: position 164,267 of record JAWNKV010000477.1, on the reverse strand, counting down.
ACTCGTCCACCACGGCCTGGTATTTGGCTTTGTCCGCGAGGTCGATCTCGTGTACCGTCCCACGGTCCTCATTCTTGTCAATCTTGCTTAGAATGAATCGAGCTTTCTGGTACAGGTTCTTCCTGACCATCGCTTTCGATTTGCCTTTTTTTTGGTTGGAAGCGCTACGGCTAGCGCTATCCTTTGCCACAGAAATAAACACAAAACGGTACTGAATCACTGATTAATAACAGTTTGGTTTCGCAACAATAACGCTCACAGATAATAACTTTGAAATGTTATATACAATAACAAAGGTAAAAATTATGAAACATGCAAAAACAAAAACACTAATCACTCTAAAATATAATGAAAATACCTCAATAAGAAAATATTAAAATTTTTTAAAATTTAATCTCACTCTGACTCATGCCAAACGGTACCATTATCAAACAGTGTTACTATCTATCATAGTTTATCACACGATGAATAGCTTCTCTTCATGCTTTAATCCAGAATAATTACACAATGCGCTCCTTTTTCATTAAAAACGTCGCATCTGTTATTTTTTTTAAATGCTTTGTATGTTAGCTTCATTGTTTAGATGAAATCTTGCATGCTGAATTAGATCCACTTCTTAGCATAATTTTTTGGAAAATATATATATATGAAATATATAAAGCTTAGAGACATATTTTAAAATCAATCAGTCCTCTTTGTCACTCTTTTCATTTTAACTTTTGGAAATAATAATTTTTGGTTGGTAGATGGTCAAACAGACCGACCAAGTCACTTGGCAAAAAACAAGTAAACAATTCGATTCAATTCAATTCAATTCAAGTCATCCTTATCAGCAAGTCCTTTCAATTCATTTCATCCTTATCAGCAAGTCATACAATTTTAGCGATCCATAAGCACAAGTCAAATTTAATTCTTTGTTCTTTTTTGTGAGTGTACAACAACAACATGAAACAAAATAAGAGAATAACAACAATGATGATAATACATATACATATATATACATTTTATAATATTACTTAAAGCTAGAAACTAATGTATATCAGAGTTTAGACTTATTGTACAGCTGAGATATTATAATTTTGGCTTAATTAATTTAATTATTAACATTTATTGTTGTTACATTTAAATAACCCAATCAATTTTCTTATATGAGTCTTATATGAGTCTTTGCACAGCCACCCCATATTTCAGAGCCATATAACTTAATAGGTAAAAGTATCGATGTGTAAATGGTTAGTTTATTTTGGATCGAGAGTTTTGATCTGCGGTTGATAAACGGGTATAAGATACGTACAGTCTTATTTATATTGTCTATGGTTTTACTGATATGCTCACTGAATAGAAGTTTTTTATCTAGAATAACACCCAGATACTTAACTGAATATTCCCATTTAATGTTGGAGTTATTAAGTTGAAGCTTTACGCTTGGCAAAAAGACTGGCTTTCTTTTCATTGTGAAATAAATCGCTATAGTTTTAACGGCATTTACCTTAATTTTCCATGGATAGAAATAAGATGACAAGGAGTCCAATGAGCTTTGTAGCTCATTTTGTATATCTGTGCATGTGTTACCAATACTATAAAGAGCTGTGTCATCCGCAAAACTAAGCGTTAAAATAAGTACCTGTTAAATAAAAATAAAACATTTTGCAAATAATACTCAAACACCTTTGGTAAGTGAATTATAATCTATTTCAATATGAATAATTCCTAGAACTATTTTTATTTTTTATTTATTTATTAATCGCTTATAAACTATTAAAATATGATATAAACCGTGCTTATAGCTATGACAACTAGGCCTTAAGCTAGCTTAAAATTATGAGGGAGTATTTATATAGTAATTATTACAAAGATATTTACGTAATTATAAAAGTATGGTACATTGAGTATGCTACAAAAGTTGATGTTTATATGTGAGTATTTACATATTATTATTGGGATGAAGTATGTGCCTACGTGGTTGTGTAGGGAGGGTATGGGTAGAGGGGTTGGAAGAGACCTGCTTTTTTAAATAATTTTATGGTATTTTGAAAGTTTTCCTGGGAGGGGTATGTTAGTGCAGAAAAGACCGATTGTCTTATGTTGTTGAAGTGTGAACAGGATGATAGGATATGCAAGACTGAAGTGGTTTGAAGTGCAGAATTGGCATAGTGCGGAGTAAGATTTGTGTGACCGAGCCGAAGTCGGACGAACTAGGTAAAGATTAGCGTGGAAGGGTGGACGGAAATATGAGTTTGCAGTATGAATGAAGGTTGAACTTGTTGAGGTTGGTAGTTTGGTAGTGGACGCTGGTGGAGGTCCAAATGGTATGGAAATTGGCAGAGATGTGTGATTTCATGTAGTTATTAATATCTCGGTAGTTAAGATTATGCTGGATGGTTATAGGAAGGAGTCTTTAGCTGCTTCGTCAGCTGTTTCATTTCCAGGGATTCCACAATGACCTGGGAGTCAGAGCAAATAGCGTAGCGTTTGTGGATGTTTTTTTATTGCATTTATGGCGTTGAGGATAGCTATTATTTCGGCAGAGAATATTGATGAGAATGAGGGGAGAAATGACTGTTGTATGATTCTGTAAGATGTTTTCATACTGACAGATACTCCTGCTTGAGATTTAGATCCATCCGTGAATCCGTGAGGAAAGAGTATGTATCTAGATGATACTTAAGTTCAAGAAAGAGCTCTTTGAACGCAGTGGGAAGAGTATTGGGCTTGGCAAAGTGGTGAAGGCTTGTGTCTATGGAGGAAAGTTCAAATGACCACGGGGGAGTGGATTGTTTTGGTATGCGTAACGGTTTGGCAAGCAAGTTTAAGTCAAAACATGACGATAGTGTACGATGCAAAGCGGAGGGGTATTTTGGGTACTTTTTTGACTTGAGAATTTTGTTAATGGAACTTGAGATTTGCGTCATTTGCGTAAAGGATAAATTTGTTTAGGCGGGCCAGAGAATATTGATAACGGATCTCTAATGGTAGAATATTGGATTCAAAGAGCATATTGTGATTCGGGGTTGATCTGAAGGCACCAAGAGAGAGCCTGATTGCAGAATGATGGAAGATATTTAACTAATTGCGTAGTGAAGAAGGAGCGTTATCGTTGAAAAAAAGTCCATAGTCGATTTTGGACATAATTATGGAGTTGACGATGGAAATGAGTGTGAGATGGTTGCAGTTGAATTTTTTATTAGATAGGGATTGCTGGAGGGATTCGATGTGGTCATTCTAGGTGCAATTTGATTTAAATGTAATGCCTAGGATTTTAAGTTTGTGAACTTTTTCAATAGCTAATTGAGTTGATAGTAGTTGAAATGAGCAATTTTTTTTTTTTTGCAAAAATGAAGATGTTTGCATTTTGTTGGGGACAATTTAGCACCTGAGTAATCACACCATGCTAGAATTCCATTGAAAAGGGGGTCGACGTTAAGACTATGAAGTTTGTTGGTTTTTCTTATTATATGGTAGTCAGCAGTGTAAGCACAGAAGTCGAGTTGGTTATAGGCTATAAGGAAAATAATAACTGATATTGGGGAACCTTGTACTGGGGAAGAGTGGAGGAGAGGTGTCATGAAGTTTATGATGAATTTTATAATTTTGGGATCCAATTTCCATCTTTTGATCTCATCAACTATGGTGTCAAAGGCTTTGTGAAAGTCAAGTGATATGACTGAAGTGTGGTTTTTTCTAGATAAAGAAGATAATATGTGGTGATCTAACGACATTAGATTATCACATATTGATTTACCTTTCTTGAAACTAGTCTGTCGGCTATCTAGAATTTTGTTATGGGAAACAAACCACCATAGCCTATTTGCTATAATTTTGTCGAGAAGTTTGTAGCAGCAAGGGTTAAGAGATATCGGCCTGTATGAGGAAATGGAAAATTTATCTGAGTTTGGTTTAATGATTGGTATTACTTTACTGGTTTTGTAATGTTGAGGTATGAAATTAGAAAAGAAGTTGTTGTAATGTTTGAGGAGGTGGAGAAGGACGGAGGAGTCTAAGTTTTTTAACATTGGGTAAGATATCCTATCCATGTCAGGTGTTTTTCCTTTTAGTCTAGAAAGGGTTGCTTGTAGTTCGATGATTGAGATGGGGTCTTCTAGTTTCATTGCCGTTGTGGAGGGTGTATAGTCGGGAGTAAATAATATTGAGTTATTTTTGTGGTGACAGAAATTCGGGGAGAAGTGGGATTCGTGGGATTCAGCTGACCACAATTTGCAAAATTGGTTCGATATGGTTGGTTTGTCAGTAGCCGTCGATGGTTGCCGTGGATGGGAAGGTGTGTTTTGGTTCCGCAAAAGGTCTTCATGTGAGACCATAATTTGTGGTGCGAAGATGTAGGATTAATATCCGCAGTGAAGTTTTCTAGGGACTCTCGTTTTGATTTTTTTATTTCCCTCTTAAGGGTAGCATTTGCTTTCTTAAACTTGAGAATGTTATCTGTGGTAATGGAGCGTCTTAAAGTGTACCAAAGTTAATTTGTAATTGTTTTTAGTTTTTCTAATTTGTCATTCCACCAAGGGACTGTGGTTTTTTTAAATGGGTTGCTACCGGTTTGGGGAATGGAAGCGTGTGCGCTTTGGCGGAGGATTTTGATAATATTTGCTGATTCTTTGTTAATGTTGAGGCTGATGGCTTTAATTGAGCTAAGGTTTTTGGATGTAGTGGTAAACTTAGACCAGTTTGCATGGTCTGTTTTGAATATTGGTCGAGGCTTGTGAGTGAATGTGGGGCGGCCAAAAAGCGAGATTACAATAGGAAAGTGATCACTGCAATGTAGTTGGGGGTCTGCCAAGATGCGTGGAGAGCTATGTTGGGGGAGGCTAGGGAAAGGTCTATTTGTGTGAATGTATGATGTGTAGTGAAGTGAGTGGGGAAGCCGTCGTTTAATATGAGGAAAGGGGATTGATTAACAAATTTGGATATAATTTTACCTCTCCGATTATTTAAAGGGGATCCCCATGAGCGATGCCAGCTATTAAAATCACCAGTTATGATTGTTGGTTCAGAGATGTTTGGAATACATTTTGTAGGTTTCTTAGAGAAAAGGGCTTGTTTGAAGGGATGTATGCGGAGAAGATGTTAAATTTAACTTTAGATTGAATTAATACTCCGACCACTTCAAAGTCTTGAGTAAGTTGAAGTATATCTTGTTGGAGTGATTTGTGTATGAGAAGGGCTGTGCCTCCTGCATGGGATGATCGATTACAGAAGTAGCCATTATAGTTGATGAGGATGGGGATGTTATCTGGGGAAGAGGGGTGGGTTTCTTGCAATGAAATGATTTTTGGGGCGTGAGATTTTATAAGTAATGCTACCTGATCGTAATTATGGGAGTAACCATGTATATTCCATTGAAGACCATTAAACATTAGTGATCATGGAAAATTGATAAAATAAAAATGAATAAAGAATATAAAGGTAAAAAGTAGATCAGAAATAGAGCGAGCTGGGCCGCCACTGTGTCGACAGGAGATTAATAGTGGGACTGAGCTGTGTACATTTTATGAAAGTACGGCAAACTGGGAAGGTGCTAGAAGTATGAGAGCCTCCCGTCGATAGCTCTCACCCCTCTATCGCCCAGGAAAGCTATCCACCCAGTAGGCCGCACTGGAGAGATTATGTATCATTTATTAAGACATTGAAAGATTGGCCATCGATAGTTTTTATGCCGTGGATGGGAAGGTGTAGTTTGGTTTGGTTCCGCAAACGATCTTGCTTTCTTAAACTTGAGAATGTTATCTGTGGTAATGGAGCGTCTTAAAGTGTACCAAAGTTGATTTTAAGATTGTTTTTCGTTTTTCTAATTTGTCATTCCACCAAGGGACGATGGTTTTTTTAAATGGGTTGGTACCGGTTTGGGGAATGGAAGCGTGTGCGCTTTGGCTGAGGATTTTGACAATATTTGCTGATTCTTTGTTATTGTTGAGGCTGATGGGTTTAATTGAGCTAAGTTTTTTGAATGTAGTGGTAAACTTATAGAGCAAGAAGGGCGAAACTGTGTCCATGGTGGTGTTAGGTTCCAACCTCACCATTACAAGGTACTTAAGGCCGTTTGAAACATTTTTTAGTGTTTTGGTGTGATCGAGTGAGAAATGTGGTTGGTTACAAAATTACGTTATTTTCCCTATTCTTGTGTGGTTGATAAAAATGAGCATTCGATGCTACTTTTTGCGAATACTGCATTTAATGCTCACTCTAAAATGCCTACTTAAAAAAAATGCGCTTGTATCATCGTACACGTGATAGAAGTGAAACTTCTTAAAAACAGACAGAGAGAGATCATCTCAAAACAAATACAACTTTATATTTAATATTCTTGGTGAGTACTCAGTTAATAAGAAATAAGACCAAACATTTTTGTTCTTGTGTTAAACAATGAGTTTACGTTTGCAGTCTGTCCCCTCTTGCACAAAAATAAGAGCTTCTGTGTGTTTCTTGTTCTCTTTTCTTCGTACATTCGCTTGTTTTTGTACAACACATAAGCTGGTTGCTTGTTTGTTGTTGTTATAAACATTTTTATAGCACACAAGCTGTATGTTGTTGGTGTATAATTGTAATCTCTTTATTGAGACTTTTCCGGTGGATTTTCCAAACATTATTATTTGTTGGGGATATGGCAATAGAAATACCCATTCTGGGAAAATTTGAAGTGTCTACCCAGTGCGGTTCATGAGATACAGAATCCTAAAAACGTTAAAATTTTTATTTTTTCACTCAAAATTTTACACTAAAGAAGTTTCACTACAAAAAAATTACAATGTAAAATTTACTTAAATTTGTTTTGTGCAATGATCAGCTGTTTTATGTTCGAGCGCAACAAAAAAAAAGAGAGACAGTCAAAAATGACGTAAAAAAATGAAGAAATTGCTCAACACTAACGTGAGTGAACACTATCACTTCTGAATCACAGGAAAATCAATTCCTCATTCGACGATGAAACGATGAGGAAAAAAGCTTAAATATTTTATTATACAATATTTCCACCAGATTATAGAAGTTCTTAGTGGTGTTATTTCAATCTTCCCCTTCGTCGTCACTGCTGTTTTCCAAACATGTTTGGCATATTTGAGTAAAACTCTTTGGGTTGGAAGTGAAATCTGGGAACTCTTTTTTTAGAAGACTCAAGTTATGCAGCGTCTGTCCTTAATAAATTTATCACGAAACTTTAATTTGTACCTTGGGTCCAAACATTACTCAATAAAGCTTCTCTTTTAACACACGACGTTGTTCAAGCTACAGTGAGGGTAACAGGTGCGGCTAGTGGACGGCCTACAGATATGTAGATTAGCTGCGAATATATGAATAAGCAGTCTCGAACAATGAATGGCGAGAATGGAAGTGGTAGTTTAAAAGGTTACAGACCTTTGTGACCCTCGCTGCTTATGAATGGACCTAGCGTGGTTATAAGAAATGCCCCAGAGAAGATTGCACCCACAGCGCAGACGCAAGAGTTAGCCAAACCTTCGCCAGCTATGAGGACACCCTTTAAATGGAAACTGAAGAAGGTAGGAATACTGCAGGAGATGGACTCAAAGCTCGAAGAGCTGACGAGCTTAATGGAGTTAAAAAAAAAAATGTGAAGAGCCTTGTTGCCACAATAATGAGATTGCAGTTCAAGCGGTAATCTCTGCTCAACAAGCGCATTTAACGCAACAGCACCAGTGACTCAGCTTCCGTCAGGAAAGACGATAACGTGCACTGAAAAGCGGCAGTTATTACGAGAAGTAATAGCAAGAAAATGATTGATATGGATATATACAAGTCGGATGGGTTCGGTACAGAATACGTGGAAATCATATGCCGATCAGATGCTATCGTTTTCTCAATTATAAGCAGGTTTGCCATGAGACGGGAATGGCTGCAATCTGGCCCTGTGGTCAACTTGCAATAGAGATCAATAGCTCATCGAACCACAGTGGCTTGGCTCATATTAGAATTAAAGGGACTCTTATTTTAAGCTGTTACATACCACCAAGTCATGATCTAGTAACTTTAAATGCGTTCCTTCATGATCTAATAACCTATTTTCGGGGAAAAATCCTACAAAAGTAGTGCTAGATGACCTCATACGCAGTGACCACAATGTAATCGAAATCAGCACTACGAATGCATGCCTTCCCGACAACGATCTGCGCAACAGCATGTTAATCACTTAGTGAAGCTGTGACTGACGCATACGATGCCTCGATACACAAGAGAGCTTGAAATAATCGTCGTAGACCACATTGATGGTGGAATGCTGAGATTGCGCAGCAAGGAAAACGGGAAATTTCTTACGCCGGCATCCTTAATGCAAATAAAAACGTGCTGATTTGCGGAAATCCATCCAAAGGAGCAAAAGCATAATCTTCCAGGACCTATGTGAAGGACTCAACAATAACTCTTGGGGAGTATCATACAAAATCACTAACCTGCACCTGGCAGCAGTCCCAGCAATTAAGTTGAACATTGTGCAAAGCCACCTTCCACAAAATTAACTTAATCAATGGATACGTGAGAATGCCATTGACCCCATTCCCCCGATCACGGCAAATGGAATCCCCAACGTCTTAAAGTATGCAATACAGAGGAATACAGACGTCTTCCGTGGAATGCTTGCTTGAAAGAGGGCACATTTCCCTCCTCTTGGAAGCAAATACTGGTGTTGATACCGAAAGGGAGCAAGCTGCCGGGTGATACATCACGCCGCTGCTTATGCTGGACACAATTGCGTTCTTTGGACAGCCTCTGTGTACCAAGGTACCTTGTCAAAATGGTGATGTTATACCTGAACAATAGAACGCTTCTATATGATGAATAAATAGGCCCATAGACTTGCAACACTACTGCCGGCATACCCCAGGGATCAGTGCTTCGGCCGGTCATATGGAATGTTATGTACAATGGTGTATTTAGTGTGCCCAACGAAGTAAAAATAATTAGCTATGTGGAGAATATAGCGAAAGTATCAGTTGCAAAAAAGCTCCCGGACCTCTGGGAAAAATACAATTCTTCTGTTATAATAATCAAACTCTCAACATTCGAGTCAGGACACAAGATATAGCATGTGGACCTTAATCAATTATCTAGGTGGTTTTTTTTTAGAGGATCCAGACAACCAGTGCATGAGCTGCTTGCGCAAAATAGCAAATCGTTTGTGTGATATTCTGTATCAGTTAGGTCAGTGCAACCAAACACAGAACATTGTAAAGAAAGCCTCCTTTGTTTATCGACCAGGCTATGTTTTCCGTTCCGTACAGTTTCAGATGACACAATAAGTATTATTCTGAACTGCAAACCGGTTGATATAAACCTCAACGAGTTGGCGGCATTATATGCTATGAGGCGAGTGAAATCTCTAACACAAGGCCAGGAAATCACACTGACTGACCCCTGGCAGCAGCGATGGCAAAGCTCAACAAAGGGGCGTTGAACATACGAGCTAATATCCAACATAAGTGTTTGGGTGTCTCGAAAATATGATACACTGAACCATCTTACGCAGTTCCTCACAGGGCATGGGTGTTCCCGGTAGAACCTGGATAAATTCAAGTATACAGATGAGCCGCACTGCCTGTTCTGTACAAACCAACGAGAAAATGATCGCCATGTCCTCATAAATTGTTCCCGGTATATCCGGAGTATCAATACGTAGGCACCAGATGAGACTGCTTGTCCGGTGAATCGTCAATTTTAGTAGTTCAGTCTTCTAGGATATTTAAAAAATTGACACCTCCTTGGCTCATTAAAAATACGTGCTATATGGAGATTATACATCTGACCTATGAGCAGGCTCAGTTAAATAAGTCGGCGTGAAATAATGTCGCTTCCCGAAATAATACTTACCGCGCGATCAATATTTTTTAAATGTTAATTAACTAATTTGAAACAGTTCCGCCCTTTGCTCCGATTAGGAGCGATATCATGTATTCGTACATTATATCAAGGAATTAAAAAAAAAAAAAAAAATGAATCAGTAAACAAGGAATATTCCTGTAAGCGCTCCGTTGAGACTTATCTATAGGGTCTCTCCATTTTTTAAATGACTTTGTGGACACTGAACCGAAGCCAAAGCAAGTTCCAGACATCAATCCGAGCGAAAATCTGGGTCATTGAATAGGTGGGGGAGGGTGGTTAATGGCTTTTATTTTTCATTATTTCGCCAATTTTATTTTTCGCTAAAATGACTTAGATATTTGCTAATAATCTAATCCTGGAATTTTTTGCCCTTTGCGTCCTACTTCCAAAAATGTATAAAAGTAACGACCCTTTATATAATATATTTCTTCCGCAATTCTGCATATAAATTCATTTCACCCCCATTCCACAAAAATCAAACGAAAAAAACTACGATATACGATACGTGAAAGATCAGATCACTTTGTGACGCTGGTACATGGCTACCCGCGATTATTTTTTTTCAACCTCTCGTTATGTCATTCCCTTCGTTAATGATGCTTCTTTGCGACAAGACGATCAATATTCTAGTGTATTACATTGCACAATAAATAGTTTTCCAGAGCTGGTGGTGCTTGGGAAGTTGAATGATGGATGGGCTGCCTCAGGTGCTTATCGATGGGCTGAACTTGATATGGGTGCTAATATTTGAACCAGTTGGTCTTATTTGAAGTTAATCGCAAGGGCACTCTCTGATTTCAGGGTACTCTAATAAGCTGAAGAAGATCGGGGAGTTGTCCGATAAAACATAATTTAGTTTGTTTTGTGTACAAATGAGCGTGTTGTATAATTGCTTTCTTGAGGTTCGTCAGTCGAGAACCCCAGATCGGGTGTCTTGTATTGTAGTCACCAGTAGCAAAGAAGCGATCTCCTAGGGAGTTGAATAGCTGTATGAATTGTTAAGTAATATACCTATATTGCATACATGTTGAAGTAGCTTGCTTATATTTTTCCGCAAGTCATGCTAATGGGGAGTGCTTAATAGCATTTTTAAACAGAACACCAGTTCTACTATGCGCTTTACGATCTGGGTGATTGTGCCATAGAAAACATCCGTTGTACATGGAAATTATTTGTCCGTGATATGGTTTTCAGCATGGAGCATTAGATAGATAGATGACAGTTTACAATCACAATATTTATAGTTTACAATTATTCATATTTCACATTTTTAAAGAACGTAATACAATATTAACTGGCATGACAACTTGCCACCTGCCTACATTTATGTTTATAAAAAAAATAACAAAAAATCAGACATATACAATATTATAGACTAATTGACCCTTGGTAAGTAACTGAACGCTAGCAAAACTTAAATGCTTCCTCCAAATATGTCCAAAGCAAAACACGTCTGCACGAAAGCCTCTCAGATTCAGAATAATTTTATTACAACACTTATACCTAACTTAAACCTATATACTTCAATTCAATTCAAATACAGTTATTTTCTCTCAAAACTTAACTACATTATTCAAACATTTTATTAGGGTGGTCCTTGATTAGGCCCTTAAGTCCTCGTATTAGGCCGTAACATGCCCCCACCTTGGAAGCTCCTTCCAAACAATCATGTTTCGATCGGAAGTGGGCACAGCTTGTGTATGTTGCGCTTGACCACTCCAGCTTTAGTGCGCAGTGTAATCACTCGAACGTGGCCATCAGGTCCCGAGCGTGTCTCAGTCACTCTGCCAAGGCACCAACAACCAGGAGGTAAGTTGTCTTCCGCTATCAGCACAAGGGTCCCTTCTTGTAGCTCTGGTTGCGACATTACCACTTTGTCCGGACTTGTAGTGATGTGAAGTATTCTTTGGAACAACGCCTCCAGAACGTATTTTGCACAACCAATATTCGTTTCCATCCATTGACCAATGACAATTTGACGTCATCATCATTGAATAGCTCAGGCAATGCGTTCAACGGTCGGCCACCAGAAAATGCCCCGGGGTCACAACTTCATAGTCATTAGCGTCTTGGGAAAGAGGGCACAGCGGTCTGGAGTTCATGATGGCTTCTGAGTGGCTGCCGTTGCCAGCTCTTCATAGTTTAGTCCCGTTCCGTTCATACAAGATACTAGTAGTCGTTTTGCGACCTTGACTGCGACCAAAGACCTCCAAAGTGCGGTGATCTAGGCGGAATAAAATGGAATTTAGCTCCCCGACTGCTGCAATGCTCTATTAGTGACTTCTTTGATGCCTCGGTAAATAGTTTGTCCACAGCTTCTTTCAACTCTCGAGATGCACCAACGAAATTCGTAGCGTTGTCGCAGAATATGTCTGTTGCTAACCCTCGTCTAGTAAAGAACCGTTTTGAAGCAGCAATGAAGGCAATCGTGGTGAGTTCCAAGGCAATCCTCAAATGGCTAGCCTTAGTGAAGAAACATACAAATATGCATAGATAAACTTTGACCGGGCGACGTCCACGCTGATTGAAATGCATCATAATATTACCTGCAAAGTCCACACCAGAGCGTATGAATGAATGCCCGTTCAGACTCACTCTAGGTGCTAGTAAGTCTCCCATTAGCTGATTCGCCAACACCGGAAGTTGTCGGAAGCAGGCCAAACAGCTTCTAAGTACTTTTCACGCCAAGTTCCTGCAATTGACATTCCAATACTTTTGTCGAACAAAGGCACCTTGCATGCATGTTAACTTGATGTGTATGCACTACAATTGACTTAACAACATTATGATTCTTAGGAAACAAAATTGGGTGTTTAACTGCGAATGGTAATTCCGCTTGGGATAGCCGACCACCAACTCGCATAATCGGAACCTGCTCACTTTCTGAAATAAAAGGGCAAAGAACTTGCACCTTTGAAGATTTGATTAATATGCCTTTTGTCAAGTTCCGTATTTCTTGGGTAATGCATACGTTCTAAATATTATAAGCAATATAATATATAAGGTGGCTTAACCTTCCATTTCATGAACCTACAATGGCCCTAAATCAGAATCCCTATTGCATGTGATCATGGAGCGCCAGCGATAAATTAAGCCAAAGACTCTATTCAATTTGAGAAACTATGTCTTCAAGGTTATGAGAGACTGATCCAATTAAAATGTATGTAGATTTACGCTGTTTTACCGCCAATTCCTCTGATGAACGCCACTCAACGTCTGGCCACTCACATTCTAAATTGCTTAACAAAATTTGGGCCCTTTCCACCACAGGCTACACTCTTTCAGCTCTGATGGATACATGACGCGTGACACTATGTCAGTCGGGTTCAGCCTTGACTCTATTTTGAACCATTCCTTTATCTGAGTCAAGTCTTGAATTTTAGCTACGTGGTTGGCGACAAAGGTAACTCAGCGACTTACATGTGAGGACAGCCAATTTAAGACAATAGTTGAGTCTGTGAAATATTGTTGTTTATGCACCTGCATAGGTAAACACGCTTGAATTTTATTAAGCAACTCCACTGCTAACAATGCCGCGTTCAACTCTAACCTAGGCAATGACGTGACCTTTACTGGAGCTACCTTCGACTTCGCGGCGATAAGATTTACGTAGACCCTCCCTGACTTGTCAATTGCCCTACAGCAAACAACGCCACCGTAAGCTCTGCGAAGCATCGGAAAATCCACAGAGTTCCATCGAAGAAATCTCAGCATAAGACACTACTGCCCTAGGTACTGTACAGTATCCACCTGTTTTAATTCTTCTCGAAAGGTTTTGCATTGGTTTTGAATGTCAGGTGGTAATTCTTCATCCCACTCACCTTTCAGTAACCAAAGCTATTGCATAAAAATCTTTCCTAGCACCACCAAAGAATTCAGCCATCCAAGAGGATCAAACAATTGCGATAGTTCCGACAACACCGATCGCTTCGTTATTGTCGTCGCATAGTTGGCCTTATAAGCGAAATCAAACCTATCCTTTTTCGAATCCTAGTTGATTCCTAATGTCTTTGAGCAATCAGGTCCAATTATTGACAGGTTTCCTAGGTCTTCTGTTTCATCTAGAATAGTAGGACAATTTGAACGGCATTTATGAAGCTCAACTCTGCCCCTATTCAAAACAGCTGTTAATTGCGACTTCAACTCATAAAGTTCTTCTATCGAATTTGCTCCTCCTAAAATATCATCTATGTAGAAATTACTCTGTAACGCCTGGCACCCCAAAGGGTACTCCTTTCCTAATAAATCTGCCAAATGGTATAAACAACGCACAGCCAAATACGGAGCGGAACTTGTTCCATAAGTAACAGTACGCAAGCGTAAAACTTGAATTGGCTCAGATGATTCCGACCACCATAAAATTCTTTGATAATTACAATCATCTTCAACCAGTGAAACTTGTCGATACGTTTTAGTTATATCGCATGTAAGTGCATATCTATAAAATCGAAATCTCACAAGTATCTGAAACAAGGTTGGTTGGAGAGTTGGTCCTACTAACATTAAGTCGTTCAGTGATCGTCCATTGCTTGACTTGCATGACGCATCAAAAACCACCCTTAACTTAGTTGTAATGCTATCAGGTCGTATTACCTGTTGATGGGGAATGAAATATTTTATTTCGCTCATACACTTAGGCTCTAACACTTCTAAATGGCCCAGTTGGACGTATTGCTCTTAAGTGAAGTATCCTTATTAAGTCTCTTTTCCAAATTTAAGAATCTCCTAAGAGAAATTTGGTAAGAATCTCCTAAATCTCCCATTGGTTCCTTAAACGGCAAACTCACTATGTATCTTCCCGATAATGTCCTCTTCACATCTTTGATGAATTTGTTTTCACATAATTGCTCACTCGGTGTATATATTTTCGACGGAAGATTTGCTTCTTCACATTCCCAAAACCTCTTCACTAAGCTGAGTAATTCATCGTCATTATCCTTTTCTGAAGATTTTGAAACAAACAATGAAACGTTTTGACTATACTTGCAATCACCAACTACAATCCATCCTAACAACGACTTTTGCAAAATCGGGTGCTCCTTGCCTAGTGCAATTTGACCTCCAGCAAGAAGCTTAGAAAACAGATCAACTCCGAATAGCATGTCTATTTTCTCTGTACCATAAAATTTTGGATCAGCAAGGTGAACACCCTTTGGTATTGGGAGCTGCCTTCCTTCACACAGGACAATTGGCTCGTACTGAGTAATTTCAGGAAGCACACAGAAGTTTGTCACTGAAGAAAAGTTAGTCAACCGTGACTTAAACTTCACATCAACTTGTCCTAATATTTCTGACTTCGCATTTGCTATACCGGAAATGACTAAGTCTTCTTCCGATTTTCACTTTCAGCCGATTGGCTAATCTAGAAGTTATAAAATTCAACTGACTCCCTGAGTCTAACACACGTCTTCATTCTTGAAAACTTTCAAATTTATCTTGCACCATCACTATCGCGGTAGCCAAAAAACTTTGGCACCGATTCACTAGCAATGAACTACGATGAACAACCGTCTGAGTATCTTTCGGGATCTCTTCTCTACCTGAGGCTTTTACCTGAGAACTTCCAACTTCCCTATGTAATAGACTATGATGGGGTTTGTTGCAGATGCTGCAACGAGGAGTTGTACAATCTTGAGTACCATGCCGTCTGCTGAAGCAAATTAAGCACAATGACCGCTGTTACGGCCTAATACGAGGAATTAAGGGCCATCCTAATCAAGGACCACCCTAATATAATGTTTGAATAATGTAGTTAAGTTTTGAGAGAAAATAACTGTATTTGAATTGAATTGAAGTATATAGGTTTAAGTTAGGTATAAGTGTTGTAATAAAATTATTGTGAATCTGAGAGGCTTTCGTACAGACGTGTTTTGCTTTGGACATATTTGGAGGAAGCATTTAAGTTTTGCTAGCTTTCAATTATCTTATCAAGGAGCTCCCAGTTTTGGATTCAACAACCGCTTCTTTACCTCTTTATACCTTTCCAATGGTGACAAGCTTTTAAAATCGAGACAAACTATTAATTTATGATTCGAAGCGCACATATAACACTCACCATTTTGCCTTGCATTAACAGAAGTTGCTAAGTTCGTCCTTGCTTCGAGCTTAGTCTGCATCAAATGAAAAACGATAGCCTCCAAAATATGTTCAACACTACCCAGTGACTTCAACGGCACTAATTGAGAATTGACATGATCAACCAACGTACGCAGTGATTCAGAGTCAGCTTGGTTTACCACTTTAAGCTCGCCAATGTGCGCTTGGAAAATTATGGACCTATTATCAAAACGATCTTTAAGAAGCTCGATCGCTCTACCTCCAGGCATTCAATCGTACTTAATGCAGTCTCACTTAAACACGATCTCAAATGAATGAACTTATATAGATCATCAAGCTCGGATTCACTGTCAATCAACGCCTTAAACGTATTAAACCAACTCTGTAATATAGGTAACCTTGGAGATTTAATACATTTGCGAGGAATTCAGGATTGAAGGTTGCGAAGTTTGCGAAGTTTGCTCTAGAACACTTGACCGCCGTCTTACCTTTGACAGACAATTCAGTATTTTTGATTTTACTTCGCAATACATGTCTTCAAAATTTCTCCTAACTAACTTGTTCAATTTCCTATTGACCCTTTTTTGACCTTCAAAATTATCTCTTTTATTATATGTCTTATGAATCATTCACTCTATATAATTCTCTGTATTTATGAGATCGCCAAAGAAAAGAACACCGGGTAATGATATCGAATCAAAATTATTATCATATCTCTATGACTGTATTCGCCAATATGTATGCGGTTAACAAATTATAAAAAAGAAAAGAGACACTACTTAAATCAATTCCAAATTATTATTATCATTTTATTGTTTTTTTTTTAATTTGATCAATTAATGCTTTTGTTCGTACCACTGTGTACTAAAAATATATGTGCCGCTATGTAAATTTCAAAGAATAGTCGGAACAATACCTTACCCAAAATTCAGTATATACACTTTCATACTAGTTTAGTCGGAAACCAAAGGCAATTAAAAAGCAAATAAAAGCACCTTTTATTTATAAATTGAAATACGAGCACTGTTCCGATTTGAACCCTTCTGATATATGTATATAAATTTTTATTGCAATAATTCCGCGCAAACACAAAAAGTCACGCACAAAGAAAAGCACTGGTCACTAATTGCAAAAACTCACCGCGACGGGGTTAAACTTGCGTGGCCCTTCCTGTCCCACGACACGTTCTTTTGGTATTGGACCTTGTCCTCCAGGTCCCTGCTCCTGTTCAATCCAAAACTGGGAGCACCTTGGTAAGATAATTGAATGCTAGCAAAACTTATATGCTTCCTCCATATATGTCCAAAGCAAAACAAGTCTGCACGAAAGCCTCTCAGATTCAGAATAATTTTATTACAACACTTATACCTAACTTAAACCTATATACTTCAATTCAATTCAAATACAGTTATTTTCTCTCAAAACTTAACTACATTATTCAAACATTATATAAGGGTGGTCCTTGATTAGGATGGCCCTTAATTCCTCGTACTAGACCGTAACAACCCGGTAAACTGTGCTTTGCATTCAAAAAACTTTTGTGCATTTGCTAATAACATTGTCCCGCCCAAATATAAAATAATATAAGATTTAATGAAGTGTAGAGGACTTGGTCAATAAAATGCGATTTTATATGTAAATATAGAATAACGTTTCTCTGAACATTTTTAATTTGTATATCAGGTTAAAAAAACATGGATAATCAAATAGCAAGAAATAAAAAAAAACTGAATGACTGAACTGGGATCAAATCTTTGATAATCTCATCTCACGTACGCATACTGTTCATACCGAACCGATGCCTTAGTATGATCAGACAATGACTTCAATTGTGTGAAGTGGTTATAGAAGCGACAAAATGTTGTGAAGTAGCGCATTTAATTTTTTTTTTTGTTTAACACTAACTACTTTCTATTCCATGTAACCCGAGAACGAACATAAAAATGTATGTACTCGTATGTAGGAAAAGATGCTGCCTACAATTATTATGCAAGAATGGGACGACTGGATAATTTCAAGAGTTGGGTTAATTTAAGACGGCCTTGGAATATGGAAGTTTCTTTTGAACGGACTCAATACTATCACTATACTTTTTAAACTGTGGATCGCATACACACGATGCGTATTCAAGAATTGGCCTAACCAAAGAAGTGAATAATAATTTTGTGGTGTAAGGATCTTTAGACCAACGTTTAATGTGACAGCTTTTTACAATTAAATTTTTACGGTAAAAGGTCAAGATAATTTTCGGCGGACCACTGAGATAAGGAATCAAGATCTTCTTGAAGAAACATTTGTTGGACCGGAGATAAAATAGATAAGCATAACTTAACATCATCAGCGTACATTAAGACGTTAGAATGCTTTATGGCAGAAGGCAAATCGTTTATAAAATTATTGAATAATAATGGGCCAAGGTGGCTACCCTGAGGGACACCAGAAGTTACACGAATAGTCTTAGATATAGCTGTTTCAAAAATAACTCTTTGGGTTCTGGAAGTTAGATAGGATGTAATCCAGCTAACTAACTTGGGAGGAAAACCAAAGGTATTCAGTTTATTAAGGAGTACGAAGTGACAAACACTGTCAAAAGCTTTACTAAAATTTGTGTAAATAACATTCATTTGATGTTGTTGTGAAAAACTATAATTGACCAACGAAGTAAATTCTAATAAGTTAGTTGTAGTTGAACGCTTCTTGGTGAAACCATGCTGTAAAGTACTTAATAAAGGAAGAACGAATTGCTGCACCTGATCGGTGATAATATGTTCAAACAACTTCGGAATAGCGCAGAGTTTAGCTATTCCTCGGTTATTTAATATATTAGCTTTACTGCCTTTTTTGTGAAGTAGGACTGCTTCCAAATATTAGGTACGACAGAGGTATTCAGAGATAAGTCAAACAATTTGCAGATTCATCTATGCAAAGCATCAGCACATCGCTTTAGAACACAACTAGGTACATCGTCTGGCCCTGGTGAAAACGTTAATTTAGAAGATTTTAAATATTCAAAATCAATAACTGGCATATTAAATTGAGGAATATGATATGGACTAGACATGTGCATGATTAGAATCAAAACGGCTTTTGAATTATCTACAATGAAATTTCTACTTGATTTACTGTAGTAATTTAGAGTGATTATATGTAGTATTATGTTTCTGTAGTATGATTTGTATATCTATCCATACATTCTATGCAGAAGTTTTATGGATAAAAATGAATAGTGATAAGTTTGAGTTATTATTGTCAAAAGTATTGAGTGCAGACTGATTTCGTTAAGTATTGCCACGGAATCAGCCGACGTTTTTGAGGACGGTTGTTTTCAATTTCGCTCAAAAATCTGTTAGTGCCACAGAAAATGTGAGATTTCATTTTGACTTTGACGTTCTAACGAACAGCTGATTGAATATTGTTTATTTTAGGGGCGTCTTTCACGTATCGAGTTTGTGGCGGCACTTGTCGTTGAATTTTCTTTGAAGCCTCTTGCTACTATTTCCACTCAGTCATAGATGCTAAGCAAATCAGCTGGGTGAACCCTATTCAGACGTCTACGACAATAATGGTTAATCAGTTCAGCAGCAAGTGGATTTTTGTGAGAGAACAACCGATTGTCGTATCTACTGGTATGTCTGTTGGTTTCATAATAAGTTTAGATAATAATAGATCATTAACCAAATTAGCTCTAAAAATATGGTAGTTTTAAAATCTTTTAAAAGCGAAATCTGTGGCACGGTGGAATTAAAATTGGGTTGGAATCGAGGCATAAGTGAAACTCATAGTGTATTGCTAAAAATTATACTAACATTTTTCAATGTCAAATAAAACGTCATTTAATTTTAAATATTGTATTTATTAATCAACAAAATTTAACAGTAGTAATTAATTTAATTATTACTAGAGACCCGTTCAGGATTTATTTATTTATTTGAATGGCATTGACAAAAAAAACTGTCAGCTTAATACAAAAATAAATGTAAGTGAACTTAAACTAAAATAAATTAAAAACAAAAAAAAAAATCAGCCAAGTGTGAGTCGGAATCGCACACGGAGGGTTCCGTACCATCGTACAAGATTTTTTGCTTAAAATGTTAAATTATGTGGATATTTAACAGCCCAAAAGTATACTACAATTAACAGATTAAAAGTATACTATAAAAACAAAAAAATTGTTGAACAAAAGGTTAAATTAAAGAACAATGCTTCTAAAAATTTGTATTTTTAGTATTTGTCGTTCTACACCCAAGTGAATTACACACTCTGTGAATATTTCAACTCTCTACCTATTACGGTTCATGAGATAGAGCAGGAGACGGACGGACGGACATCGTAAGCTTAGTAATAGGCTCCCGTTAGCTCCCATGGGTATGGAACACTAAAAAGAGAAACAAACAAAAATAGGAAAAAAAGAACATGAAAATAAATAAATAAGGATAATATGAAATACAAGCCTCTGACCCGAATGAGGAAATTTATTTGCAAATAGTTGCGAGCTATGCCCCTACTCACAGCCATGTGTGGTCAGTGACATATAAACTAATAAACTACAATAATGCAGATGGTAAAGGTGACCCAAATCAGCGACATCCAGTTCATTCAGCCTGCAGTGTGATCATGAGTCCCGTAGGCAGCGAATGACGATGGTATTAATCGATGATGGCGATATCTCGGGTGAGAGAACGTGATAGAATTTATTATATAACGTGATAAGACTTGGGATGGATCGTGTAGGGTATAGTTAGTATTGCATCTATACAATAATAAAGGGACAAAATATCTGGTAGGACGACTAGGGACACAAAAGTTTAACTGATTCAATAGCTCAGGAGAATCAATTTCCCCAACTATGAGCTTATGAAGAAAACTAATCCCAAGAGCTATCCTACGATGCACCAAACATGGAAGACTGATAAGAAGGAGCCTATCAGAGTAAGATGGCAAACGGGAATAAGGATTCCAGTTTAGGCCACGAAGGGCAAACAGGAAGAATAGTTTCTGTACAGCCTCACTTCGAACTTGATTATTTATATATTGCGGTGACAATATGCAAGAGCAATACTCGAGGAGTGGGCGCACAAGAGATATAAAAAGAGTCTTTGTGGTATAAGGGTTATTAAATTCAATAGACCAACGTTTAATGAAACCAAAAACACTTTTCACTTCATTTACGATGGAAGAGATATGTTCGTTAAAACACAGCTTGGGATCAAACAGAACACTGAGGTCTTTAAAAGTAGAGACTAGCTAGAGTTGGACGTTTTCAATTGTGTATGTAAACAAATGAGGTTTACACCGATGTTACGTCATGAACTTACTTTGGAGATATTTAGATATACTCCTAAGTATTTCGCTGAACACCAAGAATGTAAAGCAGGAAGCTATTTTTTTGGAGCCGAGCTTAGAGCCGAAGGTGAACTATTGAGTACTGGAAGCCTATCAGTACTCTATTCCTACTCTTATATTTAAAATCATAAACAACCATATTTGGAGGCCAGAATTTCGGACTACAAATTTCGTCGAATGATTCGGAGGCACACTAATCTTGCACGACGAAATATCCCTATGTTGTGAAAAATTTTATTTTTGCACACTAACCTAACTAACAATATACCTACTAATGTCATCACGGGTAGTATCATATGAAAGCCGACAAGATAGGTGGTGAATCCACATTCAAAGATGGCGATATTGGTAAAGGTTTTGACCGCTTAGAGGCATTGATGGCAACATTCCTGTTTTTGTCCACAATGGTGTACACGGCTGCATTAGGAAAACTGATAGGAATAACAAAGACAACTTTGCTTTGCACATAACATATAAATAATAATGATCACTTTGTGGGAATATATGTATGTATTAGATATAATGTCGACAAACGCACCATTGCATCTTCAAAGTACACAAACGACGTCAAAGTATACAAACGACTTCAGCGTTATTGACTTCAGTAAACAAAAAACAGCTGTGAATTTGAAAATTTAAGAAAGTAATTATTGAAGAAAAGCGTATTAAAAGTTGAATTATTAAAAGAGAAGTATGTATTTTTATTATCATGCAAAAAATTGAATTGGAATAACTTTTTAAATAGATAGGAAAGTCTACCATCAAATGTAACATAAATACTGCAAAGAAATTGCATTTACCAAATCAGTTTGTCATTCACCACGCAGTCAGGGAGTTCTTTTGGTTCACAAGCCAGTTCTTTTCCCATTTACCTATACTGTTTTATGTTGAAAACTTTTGACGTTGAAGCTTTCGCGTCGCAGCTATCTAACTCGCTCCATTCGATTTCATTCATTTCAACTTTTCTGTTTCGCTGCAGGAACGCACGCATCGTTTGTGTATTTCCAGCTTAATACATATTGTAAATAAATTAAATTAAAATATCTTTTTGTTATTTTTTACTTACATATTTATTTGCGGCAATAGTGCGCGCTTGAGTCGTGATTTTCAAACTACCTTTCCTATTACAATTGCTACCCTTTTATACCATTTCATAACATAATTTGACAGTAATTCATAACGGATCATAAATATTACATAAGAAGACAAATCGATTATCATAGCGTATCATTAATATTACATAAGACGACAAATCGATTAGCCTAGCGGATCATAAATATTACATAGGAAGACAAATGGACTAACAGTATGAATTTCATAGCGGATCATAAATACTTAAACTAATTATGAAAACAAGAAAATAGAAAACAGTACCGGATCATAACTACTTAATTTATCAATACATAATTGACCTATGCCATATCATGCTATGATAACTACCTTCCTTCTTAAAAAGGGACGTCCGCGGCCCTTGCTGGTGGTACTCACAGGATGTAGCGATGAATTGCTCGTAGGATATTACCCAAGATTCCGAGTTGCAGCATAGATTTGCGTCCGCAGAAGCAACAGAGTAGCTTTTACAATTTAATTTAAAGCTACGAAATCAATTAATTGAAACTTACTATAATTACACATTTTTTGTTATTTTTTATTGCGCGATTGTCAAGAATAATTCGACTTAAGAGTTCAATGTATGTTTATATAAAAATAATGCCCTCCACGCTGTTCACCAATATTCTATTTCCTGATAAAGAGCTCCATAGAGAAGCTTGATGTCAACTTGCTTGTTGCTCGTGGCCGCAATTATCCCATCTTAAATTGTCCTTATGAACCACCTTTCTTGTCATTTCAAGGAACGAACGCAAGCCCCTTAATGTTGTGAGTTCAGGGAAACCCTGAATCGCCTCAATTTTTTCCGGGCAGGTCCTAATACCGTTCTTCGCTATTGTGAACCCCAGATACTCGAGCTTGTTTCTAAAAAACTTTGATTTCGTAGATACTTTCATATTTGCTTCCAACAAACTAGCTACTCCTAGAGGATAGGGGTAAAATTTCGCATAAGTTGGGGCTCGTCCCTTGTTCGAATTGTCGCAACAACATTCGTATTATATGGGAGCGCCTCATTTGGGTCGGCAAAGGCTGTGGACATGTTACTATAATAATAATCCCTTTAAGTGACGTACCCCCTAAAAAATTCACCTCATCGTGTTCCAGCTCCTCGATCACTTCCTCCGACCATATTTGGACTCATCTGGCTTCACTCCTTCTTGACTCATGTGATTAATTTGTTGAACTTTATGATTGTTGTGCTGCTCAGATTGCGGTTCTTTTCTGGTTCTGATTGTAGATTTGGTTCCTTACATAGTCATCCTGCCTCCTAGAATTCGTTGTTTCTCTAAAATGAGAAGTCGACGTCCATTGGTTCCGGCCGAGCACGATTCTTCTGATAGCGAGACTGTTGACCCGCATAGGGTTAAACGCATGATATCCATTGCTTTTGTTCTGCCCTTGATCATTATTAATACAAATCGGTTTTTTCTGCCTAACCTGTTGGTTACTATCTACAGTAGGAGGACTGCGTTTCTCTGTAAGTTCCAAGGACCTATTTGCAAAATTGGTTGCCAATACGTATCTTTCATGATTCGTGTCAGCCTCTTGAGCAAGGGTTGAGATGAAAAGATTATGTCACATAGAGGTTTCCGCAATCCTGATACGAATACTCTCAAACCATCAGCACTATGTTTCTCATTTACTATTTCGGCTCTTTCCGACTCATATCTCATATTTGTCTTATTCGCGAGAAGCGCTAACTTCTTTTCTAAACTAAACTACTTTCTATCCGACGCCACTTTCCCCCCAGAGCCCGCGCGAGTTGGGGTCCAAAAAAACCGAACAAGACTGGGTATCAACCACAAGTCACTTCGGTACTGAACTACTTGAGATTAGTAACATGCAAAAGAAATTAATTGACTACTATACGGCTACAGACCTAATGTCATCAGCCATTTATACTAATCATAAAGCACTATAAAGATAAATTTAAATAAAGTGTGCGAAATTAAGTTAAATAGTTAAAAGAATACTATGTGTTAAGGAGAGTTAAGAGATTAGATTTTAGACGATCGGAAGAAATAGAATTAGGTAATAGTATAGATTGTAAGATTGACATAAAACATGAAAAGGATCATGCTGCAAATAAGTAGTCTTACATGTACCAACAAGTATAGGAGAATAATTCCTTGTAACCCGAGAAGGAACATTAAAATTAATACTATCAAGTAAGGAAGGGGAAAAGATGCTGCCTACAATTAGATTGTGCAAGAATGTGACACAAAGAGTCGTTCTGCGACTGGATAATTTCGGGAGGCGGATTAGTTTAAGACGGCTTTGGTAAGATTGAAGGTTTATATTGGGATCCCAGTGTAAGTGACGTAGTGCAAAAAGCAAGAATTGCTTTTGAACAGACTCAATACTATCACTATACTTTTTAAACTGTGGATCCCATACACATGAAGCATATTCAAGTATTGGCTTAACCAATGAAGTGAATAATAATTTGGTGGTGTAAGGATCATTAAACTCTTTAGACCAACGTTTAATGTATCCTAAAACACCTCTAGCTTTACATATGATACAAGAAATATGCGACCCAAAATGCAGCTTTGGATCTATCAACACACCCAGGTCACTGAATTGTGTGACACGTTCTAGAGTGTGATCATTAATGTGGTAGCTTTTTACAATTACATTTTTGCGGTAAAAGGACATTATTTTACATTTGTCACAATTAAGCGAAAGATAATTTTTAGAGCACCACTGAGATAAGGAATCAATATATTCTTGAAGAAACATTTGTTGGACCGGAGATAAAATAGATAAGTATAACTTAACATCATCAGCGTACATTAAGACGTTAGAATGCTTTATGGCAGATGGCAAATCGTTTATAAAAATATTAAATAATAATGGGCCAAGGTGACTACCCTGAGGGACACCAGAAGTTACACAAATAGTCTTAGATATAGCTGTTTCAAAAATAACTCTTTGGCTTCTGGAAGTTAGATAGGATGTAATCCAGCTAACTAACTTGGGAGGAAAACCAAAGGTATTCAGTTTATTAAGGAGTACGAAGTGACAAACACTGTCAAAAGCTTTACTAAAATTTGTGTAAATAACATCCATTTGATGTTGTTGTGAAAAACTATAATTGACCAACGAAGTAAATTCTAATAAGTTAGTTGTAGTTGAACGCTTCTTGGTGAAACCATGCTGTAAAGTACTTAATAAAGGAAGAACGAATTGCTGCACCTGATCGGTGATAATATGTTCATACAATTTCGGAGTAGCGCAAAGCTTAGCTATTCCTCGGTTATTTAATATATTAGCTTTACTGCCTTTTTTGTGAAGTAGGACTGCTTCCAAATATTAGGTAAGACAGAGGTATTCAGAGATAAGTCAAACAATTTGCAGATTGGTCTATGCAAAGCATCAGCACATCGCTTTAGAATACAACTAGGTACATCATCTGGTCCTGGTAAAAACGTTAATTTAGAAGATTTTAAATATTGTAATACTGTATCACAATCAATAACTGGGATATTAAATTGATTAAATTGATGAATATGATATGGGTACGGACTATTACAATCATTATTGAAATTTGTGTAAGTGCTTTGGAAAAAGTTCGAAAAAAAATTGGAAATTTCTCCATCGCTGCAACATTCAACACCATTTAATTTCATACAGGATGGGAATATATCCAACTTGCGCTTCATGTTAATAAAGTTATACAACTTTTTATGATCTCTTTTAATATCCTCTTTGACATGTGTCACTTATGACTGATAGCAGAAATTGTTTAGATGTTGAAAATTATAGAGGGATATAGCGTATTTAGTATAATCAGCAGACAAACCGGACCTTTTAAATTTTTTGAATAGTCTATTTAATTAAATTTAAATTTAATTAAATCACGAGAAAACTAAGGTGGTGGAAGATTAAAATCTCCCATGATTAAGAACTTATCAGTATCATTGATAAAAGACAAAACTTTCGTAATAGCTGTCAGATGTGATAAGTAAACAGAGTCATCAGAAGCAGGTGGTATATAGGAACATGTAATAAATAAATTGGAATTGGAAAATGAAATCTTTACATAAATACTCTATGTCATCAATATTATCAATAGACACCAAGTCAGAAGAGTAAGAAGTTCTAACAGAAATCAGAACTCCACCACCAACGCGATCAAATCGATCTTTCCTAAACATTAAGTAATTATTGTTAAACAATTCGGAATTCAGAACATCTGGACGAAGCCATGTTTCTACAAACAAAATTACATCTGAATAAAAAGAGAAACTATTAGTGAAAAGTCTATTCACTTTAGAGGTTAAACCTCTGACATTCTGAAAATGTATGATCAAACTGAGATTAGATGGATCCATAGGAAGGGCTGCTTGAGGACGACTAGAAATCAGTTTTTTGTGGACTTTGTTGGGGGGAGTTTGGCAATGACACCAGTGTTTGCACGTTATTTAAAGTTATATTCGTGAACAACACAGCCGGCCAGCCAAAAGTTCAGACCTAACAGTTCACTACAGTATTCAGGGGGAACGGATATTTTAAAAGACGAAATTGTCCTTTTAAAAGAAAATTTAAACTTAGTGGTATTCACATTTGTAATTGTTGGCAGTTTAGATAGAATGTAGTGATTAATATCGGCTTCCGAAGTATATTCAATTAACCTAGGCAAAAAAATAGATTTAGAAGGAGGAACAGCGACAAGTTGCTTAGGACCAATTGAAGCTCGAGTGTTTGCGCTATTAGGTGCTATTTCTGTCGCAACATGCTGCACAACAGATGAGAATTCTTATGAAAGTTCACCGGTATTTCCATCTGCCCAATTGGTGTAGTAAAATTAGGTGTAGGTAATAGTGGGGGTAGGTGTAGAAATAGTGGGAGTAGGAATAGAAATAGTGGGGGTAGGAATAGAAATAGTGGGGATAGGTATAGAAATAGTGGGGGTTGATGGAGGTGGTATGTTTAAAAGTGACAAAGAAGTTTTTGATTTGGGCGAATGACGCCGTTTCCGTTTAGGCGATATATCAAAGATTTTAATATCTTTTAAAGACTTATCATAAGCTGTGAACTTATCATTCAAGCGCCGAAAGTCTTTCGCTAGATCATTGTAAGCATTACGCATTAACGTAATATATTTACGAAAGTCTATCTCATCAGACCGACAATTAGGACAAGACCAGCGAAGGCCGATATTTTGATCAATAATATCGGCAATTCTTCCATTGATATCCGCACAGGTAACATGGGCCGCATTATCACACAACCAACAAGCTACAGTGCGGCATTTAGGAGTAAATGATTTATTTTTACACTTTATAATACAACAATGCATTTTTAATTAAAAATATAAATATTTAATATAAATAAAAAACAAAAATGAAATTTAAAAGAAAAATGCACACTTTCCGCAGGCACTGTACTAAGTACAAGAGCAAATGTAAACCAAAACCTGCTCGAGAGCAAACCAAAAAACAACAAAATGCACAGAAACAAGACCAAGAATTTATAAACGCTAATTTAAGGAAAATTTGCATTTATAAAATTCCAAAAAATTTAAAATGCAATACACAATAAGTAAAAAAATAACAACAAACAAAACAAACAACAAACAAAATATTTATTAACGACAGGAATTATGATATAAGATACAATATCTTTGCGAGAACGGATGTGTTTCTTAAAAGTTCTCGTGTAAATAAATAGGTATAAAGAAAACATAATAAACTGACAAAAATTATACAAAAATTTTAACTGAATTATAAGGTGTAAAAAAATATACACAAGCAATACTGTAATAAAAGAAATAAAATATTTATTTATTATTTATTTATTCGAAATGGTATTGACAAAAAGCTGTCAGCTTAAAACAAAAATAAATGTAACAATTAACACTAAAATAAATTAATTACAAAAAAAATCAGCCAAGTGTGAGTCGGACTCGCACACGGAGGGTTCCGTACCATCGTACAAGATTTTTTTGCTGAAAATATTAAATTTTGTGCATATTTTACAGCCTAAAAGTATACTACAATTAACAGCTTAAAAGTATTCCGCAAAAAAAATTGTTAAACAATTAAAGAACAATGCTTCAAAATTTTTAGTATTTGTCGTTCTACACAAGTGAATTACACACTCTTGGAAAATTTCAATTCTTATCTTATTACGGTTTATGAGATAGACTGACATCGTAAGCTTAGTAATAGGGTCCCGTTAGTTCCCTATGGGTACGGAACCCTAAAAAGAGAAACAAACAATAAATAGGAAAAAAAACATGAAAATAAATAAATAAGGATAATATGAAATACCAGCCTCTGACCCGATGGGGGAAATTTATTTGCAAATAGCATCAATTCTTTCATTGCACTCTGCATAAATGCGATGAAGTTCATCTTTGTTTGCTGCAGTGATATTAACATTGTTTCAATGCTTTTCGGTGGACTTTGAGTATTTTGGGTCACATTATTTTGTGATTATAGGCAGCTGTGCGAATAGACTAAGGTAATAAGCAACCTGAAGCGGAGAGAGTACAAGTAACGTTCCTCATCACAGGTCCTGATTTCAAAGCGTTTGCAAAGGATACCCCAGGGACAGAGGTCCCGTACGATCGAGCTTGGGTGGTGTGGTAAATATTGCTTTCATGTTGAGAACTAGTGCTCGTAGTCCGGTTGTTTTGACGATTTCCAGAAGACTGGACATAAGGATGTCACGAACATTTTGTTTTTCTTTCTTTAACGGCAGACCTCTTCAAGTTTCCTTTGTTGATCGTAAACTATGAAAATAATTTTAAATATTGAAAAAACTATATCTTTCGAATTCTACCGATGTTCAAAGTTTTGAAAACATGTAATTTTATGGTAATATATCGCTATCCTTAATTTAGTCTCCTGAACTAAATATAAAAAATGTATATACTTTTTATTCTATTTGGCTGTAATACCTACATGACGTTTCGATTTCCATGTAACAACACGATACCAGCGACTTCGAATTTGTTATGTTTCAACCAGAAGATTCCCTCTAGTTTCAACTTATTTTGAGGACTTCCTTGACTTGAAGTGTGTTTTCTTCGAATTAAGCTAGGGGCATTCACGCAATGTCGCAAACGTTGAAAACTTGGTATATTGTGGCATAGTGAGGTTTTGCATCTTTGTGCACAATCATTGTTTGTTTACTTTCAACAGCTGATTTTAGCATTGCAAATAAAACGGACGTTCACGCAATTGTGTGAATCTCCCGTAAAAATTTTCAAATTTGCGTAATTGATCATAGATTACGAAAATGGTCGATCTTCAAAATTTTTAAAACTTGTCATTTTTATAGTAATATTTCACTCTCCTTAATTTCGTCTTCTGAACTAAATACAATATAAAAAATCAGCCAAGTGTGAGTCGGACTCGCACACGGAGGATTCCGAACCATTGTACAAGATTTTTTGCTTAAAATATAAAATTATGTTTTTATTTAAAGTATACTACAATTAACAGCTCAAAGTATACTACAAAAAAAAAAAAAAATTGTTAAACAAAAGGTTAAATTAAAGAATAATGCTTCTAAAAATGCATATTTTTCGTATTTGTCGTTCTACACATAAGTGAATTACACACTCTGTGAAAATTTCAACTCTCTACCTATTACGGTTCATGAGATAGAGCAGGAGACGGACGGACGGACATTGTAAGCTTAGTAATAGGGTCCCGTTAGTTCCCTATGGGTACGGAACCCTAAAAATACTTACTTTTTTTCTATTTAGGTGTAATATATACATGTAAAATTAGTTTATTGAAAAGTAAATAGTAATGTAATAATAACAATGCACTTAAGCTAGTAATATAATGACAGTAAGATTCGGTTTTTTTGATTGGTCAGTCTTAACAGGGCTGGGCAATTTTTCCATGTAGGTTGGCAGCATTTTCATAATTTCGTCGTTTTTTGTGATTGTCATGAATTTTCTTCTTCGTTTTTTTTTTTTGCGCGCCGCACATAAAACAGCTGATCATTGCACAAAACAATTTGAAGAAAATTTTAAATTGTAATTTTTTCTTTAAATATTAATAAAATAGGTAGCAGTAATGAAAAAGGAAGCTGCAAGAATTATTTGCACACACTCCAAAATGTTCTCAATCATATATTTTTCACAAAATGTCCATTTTAATTATCACAATTAGCCACAACGTTCCATTTGTATGTATAATCAAAACAAACAACAGCTGTTCGTGATACTAAAATACCACTATAAACCACAAAACCGAACCTTCGAGATACGAGCCACTATAAAGCCACTATTATCTACTTCTGCTTTTCTCAACTACTTCCCGCCTCCTTCACTCTTTGCTCTATGCCAAGGGTTCTAACGTCGCACCGATTATTTCGCTTTATCTTTATGACCTCATAAGGGCCACAAAAACGACTTGCTAGCTTTCTCTCCGCAACAAACTGAGTACGTTTAATTGCCTCCAAATCGCCTTCCTTGCACTCCAGATAACTTTTGCGTTTCTTATCGTTATACGGCTTATACACTTCTTGCGCCTGAAGTATTTGATTCTTAGCATCTTCACGCATATCTTGCCTCTCGTTGTCAAAATCCGCAACTACTTCCTCTTCAATAAAAGAAATAATCTTATCACTGACTATGTTTTGCATCTTGACCCCAAACATCAATTCGAACGGCGACCTTTTCGTCGAGCAATGGATGTGCAAATTTATCACTCTTTGAACTTGCGGCACAACTGTACCACTTCCATTAGTCTTCCGTGGACAGTTTGCATATAAGCGATTAAACCGACCTGTTAACGCGTTCTATCTCCCCGTTGCCCCTCGAAACACCAGTTGTAATCCACACATGGTCTATCACGTTCGACTTCACGTATTTTTGAGAAACAGTGATGACTTTCCTTTCAGCATACGGAATCCAAAATTGCTGTTGTAAACCGTGTATTGCTTTCTACACACCATAATGCCCAGCTCTATGCGCTTCACTGATTATTTCACGCTCCATTGACTTCGGGACAACTACCAAATCGTTTCCACGAACGCTTCCATAAGCAATGTCCCCTTTTCAATTTAAAACCTTCGTACTGACAACTCTTAAGTATCTCAATTATATGGATATATCAATCATTTTGCTGAGCCAGTTTAAGGCGCGCTCATATTTTCGTTGTTATAGTAAGAATGGTTTAGTTCCTTGCAAAAACCTGTTAAACCCAAAAAGGACTGCACCGCCTTTATGTTTTTGGGAACACCGAATTGTCTGACGGCTTTTGTCTTCACATGACCTGGCCAAATTTTGCCATTCTCTACTGCATGCCCAAGAAAAATTGACCTTTCTGTACAAAAAATGGCACTTCTTCTACTTAATCTTCAGATATGACTTTACAGCAACTTCAAGAACCAACTTTAACTTATGAATGCATTCCTCGGTTGTCTGTGCGTAAATAATGATGTCATATATATTTAATTGCATTAATTATCGAGCAATCAGAGAACAAATGCAGCAAGGGAGTTGCGAAAGCCGTACGGAGCTTCATTGAACTCGAATAGCCAGCACCATACTATTCAGCTGCCGAAAGTCACCACAAACTCGGTATGTGCTGTCTTTCTTTTTGACGACAACCGCCCTACTCGTAAAATTCGAGTGCAACTCACGCACGATGCTGTCATTCAGCCAGTCTTCAACTTATCTGCTAATAACATTATTTACTACTTGCGGGTGACGACTTGGTTGCTAATGAAATCGGGTTACTTGCCCGTCTGGTATTATATTCAGCTGTACTGGACACCCATCCGTCGTCGACATCGGTTGATCAGTGATTGTATTAGCGGCAGTATCAGTTACAGTATCTGTTACATTGTAAATACTTAGCTCCTTTAATAAAACATCATCATCCTGTGCTGATAACGAGGAAAATTTGCAGCTATTTTCGTTCAGGGTTAAACGAAACTTCGACTCAAAATCATACCCCAGCAAAGCATCGTATTCCTCTCTTTCATCTGGCACCACAATGAACTTATGTTGCGTCTCAAGGCTATCCACTCGCACCGTCCCCGTATATGTACCAATTCGAAGCGTTTTTTAATTTCCAAACCCGCGCAACACCGTTCTTGTTCTTTAATATTGTCACTTCAGACTAGTGTTGGGTAAACACTGCTCACTTTCGTGAATATGTTTACTCTTTCTTTTTTTCGAAGCTGTTCACTTGGTCACTTATGAATTCTTTTCAACGCATGGTGACCTTTGGGGTTCATCCGTACCAGTTGCCAATCAATTTGCTGGCTTTTGCTTGCTGCAACTACCTTGCAAACGAATGTTGTAATTTTTTGCTGCCCAGCTTGAATATTTTCAACATCCTCACTTCGAACAATGGGCTCCATAGCTGATGGGTGTTTACTTCTTAGGTGCCGATTCAGGTTGCTTTGCGACTTACAGCTTGAAATTTTGTTGCAGTATTTACATTTTACTTCTCTGTTCCCTACATCACTGAAATGGGACCAAATCTCACTATATTTTGTAATCAGCGACATGATTGTATTTTTGTATTGTATTTTTAAATTAGACTGTGGAAACTGGAGAGGAATAACACTACTCAATACAATCTACAAAATTCTAGCCACACTTATTCAGAGTAGGCTCCAGTGCGTCGAGAACGCTCTAAGGGACGAACAGACTGGATTCCGCCCCAACCGCAGTTGTGTTGATCAAGCAAACACTCTTCGTGAATGGCAATATCAGCGCCCCATTCACCACCAACGCTGGAGTACGACAAGGTTGTCCTTTCTCCCCGCTGCTTTTCACCATTGTGCTGGATGACGTCATGAATAACCTCACCCAACATGAGAAAAGTGGCACTATGTGGATCCTCTCACGACATCTGGAGGACCTGGACTTTGCAGATGATATTTGTCTCCTCTCTCACAAATTCTCCGACATGCAAGCGAAGGCGAACAATTTAGTCGCGCTGGCACGCACCGCCGGTCTGGAGATAAACATTGCAAAGACCAAAGCCATGAGACTCAATCACTCATACACAAGCCACATAATGATAGACGGTTGTGCGATCGAGTTCGTTGAGAACTTCTGCTACCTCGGTTGCACCATATCTACAGACGGAGGAGCTGAAGCGGACGTCAACTGCAGACTGAGCAGGGCAAGATCAGCATATGGACGACTTAAATCAGTATGGGCAAATACCCAAATTTCAAGACGCACGAAATTACGAATATTCTCCGCATGTGTGAAATCAACGCTCTTATATGGAAGAGAAACATGGCTTATCTAAACTCCATTACGCAGAGATTGCAAGCATTCGTAAATAAGTGTTTGAGGATCATTTGTAGAGTATTCTGGCCGACACCTCAAACGGGTGCTATGGCGGCTAACAAATGAGCAACCCATACTATACTAGATTAAGCGCAGGAAGTGGAGCTGGATTGGGCACACATTGAGAAAGAAACCCGAAAGCATCACTAGAATGGCGGACTACCCAAGAACACCTGGAGAAGATCAATATGGTGGGAGTTAGCCGATGCAAATATCACATGGGAAGAAGCAAAAATAACAGCCTAAAATCGTGTTCGATGGAGATGCCTTGTGGAACAAATTAGCAAGAAGAACACGTGAGCCAAGAGGACAGTTTTTATGAATATGTTCAAACCCATCACACCTAAAACGTTTAGCACCGACATTACCACTTTTACGCAAGTGATTGGTTGATCCGCAATTATAGCAACGTATAGTTTTTTCAATGTAAGTACATATTTTTTTGCTGCACTGTTGCTTATTACTCTTTTCACTATTGTTTATACGTTCAAATGTTTTATATTTCTCTTGTAACTCGTAGTACGATTTATAATTATAAATGAAACATTTGAATTCATTTTTTGTCTTAAGACCGTCAACTATATAATGAATTACCGACTCATCATCCACACTCCCTAGCGCAGAAATTTTCCTCATTTGTAAAACATATTCACGGAATGTTTCATTTTCTCCTTTTAATCTTTCACGAAGTTTCTTATGCACCTCTGCAAAATGTAAATCGATCTTTTAGATCTTCTTACGTGCTCACCACCAGTTCCCGCTTCCTTCACTCTTTGCTATCTACCAAAGGTGACCAACCTGACCCACTAGACCTACTTGACTTTTCGATTTGCATGTAACAACAATTTACCAGCTGTTTCGAATTTTTTAGTTTTCAATCTGCAGATTCACACTAGTTTCAACTTGTTTCGAGGACTTTCTTGAGTGGAAGTGTGTTTTCTTCGTAAGTAATTTTTAAGCTAGGGGCATTAGAAATTCGATGTAACCGAAATTTAAACATTTTCTTAATTACTCAGTAATTCTACTCTGATTACTTGATCACTTTGGACCTTATTTACGTTTTTTATTTAAAGAATTTGCTCAGGGTTACCCCTAGCAAATCTTTACAGAAAATATTCTTTTCAAATAAAGCTTTTTGTGTTTGTTGTGAACAGTGATTTAAAAAAAAATAATTCGAAGCCTACCTGTACTATATTGGGCCCATACAAGGAACTTAAGCATCGGCAGCTACCAATTATATGGGACATCAATAAATTTATAATTTTTTTGTAAATAACGAACTGAAATTAAACTATAATGGCAAGGATACATCCAATTCAGGTATACAATATATGCGATTGTTTATGAAGTGATCAACAATATTTGAACCAAAGCTTCGATTCCAATCGTAATTAAGAAACGAGTTATTCAATTACTGAAATCATAAAGTTCCAGCACTTCATTTAAATTTTGTACGTGCTTAAAACATAAGAAAATTCCCATCAATGAGAGAAGTTTTTTGTTGGATCAAAGAAATGGTAGGAAAATGGTTATAGGTGGTGTCGATAAGAAAGAATCAGCTACAATAGATTACTGAAACGACAACAGAGGCAAGTTGAAGAGTCAATAAGGCCAACAAAAAAGTCGTGTTCTACTCAAGAAACCGAATCTGTCTCAGCAAATCATGGCACAAGTTGTACTTTGAACACAGGCGATATTTTTTGCCATATTTTCTCCGGTTTTTTCTAAAATAAAATTAATATTCAATAACAAAATAACATACACACTTGGCCTGCTACGCTTTTCAACGTTTACTACACTAAATACTTTATTTTTATTAGGGTTCCGTACCCATAGGGAGCTAACGGGACTCTATTAATAAGCTAACGATGTCCGTCCGTCCGTCTCCTGCTCTATCTCATGAACCGTTATAGGTAGAGAGTTGAAAGTTTCACAGAGTGTGTAATTCACTTGAGTGTAGAACGACAAATACTAAAAATACACATTCTTAGAAGTATTGTTCTTTAATTTAACCTTTTGTATAACAATTTATTTATTTTTTAAGTATACTTTAAGCTTTTAATTGTAGTATACTTTTAGACTATTAAATATAAACATAATTTTATATTTTAAGCAAAACATATTGTACGATGGTACGGAACCAACGTATGATAGTGTTGTGCAATGTAAACATTAAGAAAATAAAAGAACGCAAGTATATTTTTGAGAGAACGAAACATAACTGTAAACTATTGTCGCCACTCTTTTTCTTACACCATGTCATGTATACGCATATTGAGTTAACAGATGTTACTGTGGCGAGTGACAATAAATTATTATATTTCATTAAATGGAAAATAACAACTCGGAAGGTCAGAGAAGTACAATTACAAAGAAAAAAAGTACTATTGTTCTTTCAATGACCAATGGTTAAAACAACGTGGTTTACGTGATTATCGAAAAACTTTACCATATGTCAACATTTATTTTCTGTCAAGTTTGACGGTTTTGGGGCTGTGAGACAACATGCAGCATCTTCTAAACATCAACATTTATTAAGAATGCCGTCTTATTTTTCGTCCAAAAATAGTAAAGACGAGGACTTATTAAAGTTACTTCAACTTTCCATCAAACATCAACAAGCCAAGATTGTGGACACAAATTAAGTGCTGCCATGTTTTCTGATTCTGCGATTGCGAAAAAAATATCATGCGATAGAACAAAAGCTAGCAGTATTGCTGAAAATGTTTTAGGACCGAGAAAGAATACTTAATAACACAATATAAAAACAAGTATTTTTCATTAGCCAGCGATTCATCAAATAGAGGAAATTTGAAAATGTATCCATTATTGATCAAGTATTTTTCATTAGAGAGTGGCATTCAAACAGGCTTATTAGACTTTTACGAAGATTACATAGAAAACAGCAAAGCAATTAAAGATCAAATAATAAATATTTTAACTAAAAATAGCCTAGAAGTATATCAAATCTCAATATATTCTGCCGACAAAGCGGATATTAATTATGGAATAAACGTTTTCGATTATCAAAGGCTTAAAACTTTAACCTCGAAAATACATAAAGCGTTAAAAATTCTTTGAAAGCGCTGTCAATTGATGCTGAATTAATTGTTTTGAAAGTTTACAGTGAATTTTCATCATTTGCTAAAAGGAGAAGTGAACTGAAAATAAGTTGCTCAGATGCTGAAATTGAGTTCATAGAAACATTAAGACAAATGCCAACTCGTTGGTTATCACCAGCTTTAATAAGCTATTTTAAGACGCAAGGTGAAGAGAATTGGTCTTCATATATATGGAACAATTTTTGTGCCAGTGATTCAGAAACAAATGCAGTGTTATGTATTTATTTATTTGAAATGGCATTGACAAAGAAACTGTCAGCTTAAAACAAAAATAAATGTAACAATTAACACTTAAAAGTAAGACAAAAATATAAATTGAAGTGAACTAAACTAAAATAAATTAATTACAAAAAAAAAAAAGAGAAACAAACACAAATAGGAAAAAACATGAAGATAAATAAATAAGGATAATATGAAATATCACACCGATGGGGGAAATTTATTTGCAATTAGTAGCGAGCTATGCCCCTACTCACAGCCATGTGTGGTCAGATACATATAAACTAAGAAACTAAAATAATGCAGATGGTAAAGGTGACCTAAACCAGCGACATCCAGTTCATCCAGCCTGCAGTGTGAACAGTCCCGTAGGCAGCGAATGACGATGGTATTAATCGATGATGGCGATATCTCGGGTGAGAGAACGTGATAGAATTTATTATATAACGTGCATAAAACTCGGAATGGATCGTGTAGGGTATAGTTAGTAGTGCATCTATTCAATACTAAAGGGACAAAATATCTGGTAGGACGACTAGGGACACAAAAATTTAACTGATTCAATAGCTCAGGAGAATCAATTTCCCCAACTATGAGCTTATGAAGAAAACTAATCCCAAGAGCTATCCTACGATGCACCAAAGATGGAAGACTGATAAAAAGGAGCCTATCAGAATAAGATGGCAAACGGGAATTAGGATTCCAGTTTAGGCCACGAAGGGCAAACAGATTCAATTCGAACTTGATTATTTATATATTGCGGTGACCATATGCAAGAGCAATACTCGAGGAGTGGACGCACAAGAGATATAAAAAGAGTCTTTGTGGTATAAGGGTCATTAAATTCAATAGACCAACGTCTAATGAAACCAAAAACACTCTACAATACAATATTAACAATAGTGGTATATCTTTGAAGATCCGGAATATTAAGCGATGAATTTTTCATCTCTAAAGGAACCAATCACATATGCATGCATTACTAAACTACAAGAAATTTTAAAAATGGACTTAGATCTTCGCAAAATGCAACCACATCTCATTGAAGAGTATCGTGTCGATTTACGCTGGGTTGACTTCTTTGCGAAATCAAAAGACCGAAATCCAGTCCTAAATTAAAAATGCTTGTCACGTTTGTTTTCTCCATTCCTGTCTCTCATGCTTATTTGGCGTAATGGAACAAGTGTGGAGCAAGGAAAGAAACAATTTGAACATATCGTTAGTAAAAGCTGATTTACAAATACTGCAAAACTTCAAATTTTCATGTAAAACCTTTTATAATTATGTGCTAAAAAACGTCTTCTCGAAAACAATGTAAATATTTATAAATTTAAAAAATAAAAATTAAGAATTATTTACGACCTTCATTCTACACATATCTAATCAACCCCAAGCAAACAATAACCCCCTCCCCCCAGATTTATTAAAATTCTCCCTCGTTGGATGTGTACAAAGTTGGTAACCCTAATCTAAACACACTTGCATTCTACCTTACCAGCCGCTTAACAAGGAGTAGACTGAAAAGGCTACACCCGCAAGACTTTCAATATACCTTGCTCAGAATTTTTATTTGATACATCTGAATTTTCAATAAGAATCTGTTTGTGCTGAGTGGGTTCTCGACTTCGATTGTGTCATTGTCGCGGTTTATTTTTATTTTTTCCAGCCTTTGTGTATTGCAGGCTGAGTTTACGGTTTATTTGCATTTAGCGCTGCCGATTTAGTTTTTGGTGTTCCCTCCTTCTGTCGCTGTCCGGTTTTACTGTGTTCGCATCAGAATTTGAACAAATTTCTCTTTGAATTTCTCTCAGCTTGGTGGAACGCCGTACTCAAAGATAAAATGATAATGGAAACGGTAGCGTACGACTGAGTGGTGAGTGGAAGAGGGTATGCGGATTTATCTATTTTATTAGTATCCCTCAACGGTACTCTTTTGTCAAATTTCCAATTGGAAGACAACGTTACACGTATTACAATATTAGTGAGAATCCAGCCAATATCCGTGAAATAATCTTCAAAAAGTATATAACAAGCATTGATTTATCAACTCATAGCCAGAAAAAACGACTTACTTTGGTTATGCCAAAGTTGTAATACTCTTCACGTCCCTCCTAGTCTTGAAATTTATATGGTTGGTGGTTATGGTTGGTGTCTCCGATGTCTCTTTCTCTGTGTTACAAACTTCATGACAAACTTATAATACTATTCACTGCGTGAAGAGTATAAATAACATACACTTTAGAATATAATTTTTTTTTTGAAAATTTAAAATCAAACAAAAAATCATCCATTACAAAGATTAGTAACTGAATTGAAATTTTTATTTAATTAAAGTTCTCGGCGCGCATTGCTATGCCCCCGACATGGTGTTAATGCGTAATTTTTAGCGTAACTTAAGTGGATAAACAATATTTTTGGTTTTATGATTCGGTAAATAGATGTACAGAGTTTTTAGATTTCCTACTCTAGAGCAAGCTACATATAGTTGGCCATGCGAAAAACATTGATTTTCTATATTAATTCCAGCAAGTGGATCGCCATCGCGAAAGCAAGACACACATTAAACTATAGACGATTGAATGTGAAGGGAAAATTAGTGGGAACCATTGGGATACGCAGAATCAGCACTTCTTTGCTGTTAATTATTATTGCTTCAATCATATTAGGCAAGAGTTTTTTCACGGAAAGTATGGTATGACGTGTTCAGATTCCGAAGGAGCATTATTGGTGAGTCAATTCTCAATGTCAGTTTGTACGGTGGCATTCCGGGTGGGTCCAATGAATTGAGAAATTTTATTGGCTTGATCTTTTTCTCTAACTGTATCAATGGATTTCTACTCTGTAACTGAACCAGAAGTTTTCAATTAAATATTATAAATGATTCGATTAACATCATCATTCGGTAGAACTAAGATAGCAAGCCAATGCAAAATAAGCCAGCAAATATACGATTTCTCTCTCACTCTCATCTGGTTCTCACAAATTTATTTCCAAAAACCGTTTTTTAAGCGGTGCTTACTTAGTGCAAATCAGTGGTACCCAACCAGTGGTCCGGAAGATCTAACATATGGTTCCCAAGGCAATCTTCCAGAGTTGGACTTCTTTTTTGCTAATCATAAAAACCTTCTTCATGAAAAAATGCATACCATATATGTGCCAATTTTCATGGTCATCGGTCGAACGGTGTCGGAGTTCATCGTTCACCTACTTTTTTCCGTTCCATTTATATAAGTTAATTTTTAGGGTTCCGTACCCATAGGGAGCTAACGGGACCCTATTATTAAGATTACGATGTCCATCCGTCCGTCTCCTGCTCTATCTCATGAACCGTAATAGGTACAGAGTTGAAATTTTCACAGAGTATGAAATTCACTTGTGTGTAGAACGACGAATACTAAAAATACACATTTCTAGAAGCATTGTTCTTTAATTTAACCTTTTGTTTAACAATTTTTTTTTAGTAGTATACTTTTAAGCTGTCATTGTAGTATACTTTTAGCAAAAAATCTTGT
This sequence comes from Amiota mariae, assembly GCA_035041805.1. Classification (NCBI taxonomy): domain Eukaryota; kingdom Metazoa; phylum Arthropoda; class Insecta; order Diptera; family Drosophilidae; genus Amiota; species Amiota mariae. The sequence continues at coordinate 123,777 of JAWNKV010000477.1, read as the reverse complement.
ACAAGTCCGACTCACACTGATTTTTTATTTTTTATAACATTAACAAAATTGAACTTTATTCTTAAATTATTCTTTTATAACAACAATGAAGGTTAATGTAGTGTGTACTGTTTCTTTCAGAAGACAGTTCTTTTTCTGAATCAATTTTTTTCTTCAAACCGTAATAACTGTTTTCGAAGATGCCAAGTAAAAAGGTGCTGCCATACGCAGTGTTTTTAAAGTATTTCTAGGGCTGTTATTTCAGTGTTGCTTTTTCGATGTTTTTATTTCAGTGTTGGATGTTATCTTCTCCCCCATTAAGTGCGTCGTCCTCGGGCGAAATGTAAAACCATGTTGGACTGTTGCTGTTGTTATCTGTTATCGTTGAAGTTTCCTTTACTTGTTTTCGGGCTGTTTTGATATTCTGTGAAAGCCACGAAAAACTGCAATGCACTGGATGAGATATGTGAAAGTCTGTGTGGGTGGTAATACAAATAATGGTTGCTGCGAACATTATAAATGCGGAGGAAGGATCTGAAGCGAAGCTCGACGAATGTAGCGCTTTCTGGGCGGATGTTTGGTGTTAGAAACTGGCGATAGTGCTTTTGGTTTTGTCAATGATGGTATTGAAGTTTTTGTTGTTACTGCTTAATAATGAATTCAATGTTTGATGTGTCTTAAAATATTTCATTCATAACATTAAATTCGTAAATTTTTTGTACATTGTTTTTTCTTTTGCTGTTTGGTTGTTTTAATGTTTGCAATATTTAAAGTTTTTGTTTTTTCTTCCTCTATTTTTTTTTTTTTTTCAATCATAAAAATAATCTTAATCTTAGTGATCTTAATGAACAATAAACAATAATCTCAATTTTAGTGATTAATTCAAATTTTTTATATTATTTTTGTGAACTATTTTTCCTGATTGTGCTTTTATATTGGTGTTTTTATTTTCTGCGACTATTTCTTTTTTATATCTTGGTATAAGTTTTGATCCTAACCTTTTTTTTACTTTAACATAAATTTCTTACCCTGATTTGTATTGCTTGATGGGTTGTTTGTTTTTATTATGTTATTTCAAGTCGGACTCCTATTTTTCTTTAGATTTTAATTCTATTTCTTCTCTTTTTTGTTCTATTACAGTGGGATCGTTCGGTATTGTCATTCTCAAAAAGGTCTCTAATGGTTTCTGTTTGGTGACTGAATGTACCAATGTTTTATATTCCCGAACTGCTTTAAATAGAATATCTTCAAAGCTCATTTCCCCCTGGTCTCTCCTCAAACATCTCAATATCTCACTCAGGGTAGAATGGAAACGTTCTATCTGTCCGTTTCTAGTGGAAGCGTTTGGAGGCGTAGTATGCTCTAAAATTCCTAATTGATTTTCTAACAGGAACTTTATTGATACTGAAATCAATGATTTTTCATTGTCTATTACCAGGGTCTGGGGAATACCGAAGGCCGTCATCAACTCAAGCAATGGAATTTTTAAATCTTCTGGAGATCTTGATTTCACAATTCTAACCTGCACATTTTTTGAGAACTTGTCCAATGTTGTAAATATATTGTGATTTTCGGTGATATAAATATCAAGATGTACTATTTGCCCTGGGTACTTTGGAATAGGAGTGACTTGAAGTTCGCCCTTTGGTGGGTGTCTGTCATATTTGACTTCTTGGCATGTTGAGCAATAACCAAATGCGTTGACCTTTTTCATGATTTGTGGGAAAAAATATTGATCATGAATCTGAATTTTATTTTCAATAGAATTTCTGTGTGCTCTTCTGTGTTCTTTAATGATTATTTTCTGTTCCTTACTATGGGATGTTATATCTTGAACTCTTTTTTGGGTAAACCTTATTTTATAGGAACTAAAATGTAATGGATAGATGTCCTTTAACATTCCTATGATATTTTCGGGAGTTAACCATTAACTGTTTTTAGGTCTAATCTTTGTTTCAGATTTGTTATGAGATCTTTTTCGGTAAAGTTTGGTTTTGTGATAATATGCCTATTGTAATTAGAGAACTGTGTTTCTAAAGTATAATTGGCTTGATCACCTATTAACAAGAGAATTTGATTTTTGAAGACATTTATAGGTACTTCCATGGTTGGGATTAAATCATGTGGAGAACTGGCATCGGATGTACTATTAATTTGGGTATTTTGGCGTAATCGTAAATTTTCCATCGTTTGAGTTTCCCATTATGATTCTTATTGCTCAATGCAAATGTTAAAGGTTGATGTAGATCACAACTTTCGCTGTACCATACAAGTAAACTAAGTTTTTTAAGTGCTGCGAGATATGAATGTCAAGGATCTGCCATCTTGTTCAAGTACTGTCCCTATAGCGAAGTAGGATGCGTCTGTTGTCAAGTGAAATTCCCTACTAAAATCTGGGTATGCAAGAACAAAATCTTGCAAACTAAGGACATTTTGTATTCGACGAAATTAATCTATGGCTTCCTCATTACATCGAATTTTTATTTTACTCGACATGTTCTTGTCTATGCGACCACCTTCACCTCGAAGCAGATTGGTTAAAGGATTGGCTAATTTAGCATAATCTCGTAGAAAACGACGGTAGTGGCCTGCAAGTCCAAGGAAAGATTTGAGTTCTTTGAGAGTTTGTGGAGTTTTGAAATTTATAATTGCTTCTACTTTTGCTTTTTTCGTTCGGACTCCGTGTTCAGATATAATGAATCCTAAAAAATCGACTTCGGTTTTGAAGAATTCGCATTTGTCGATTTGAATTTTCATATTGGCTTCTTGTAGAGTCGTGAAGACTGTTTTTAGGTGATGGACATGTCCGTTTTCGTTTTGGTTAAAAACAATGATGTCATCAATATAGACATAGCAAATTTTTTCAACATGGTCCCTTAGAATGTCATCTAAGGCCCTATTGGAACATTTATGGGGAATTTTTCATGCCAAAAGGTAGCCTGGTGAATTCATATTTCCCACCATTGACAGCAAAAGCTGTTTTCTATATGTCACTGAGAAGAATTTGTTACCACCTAATTGTGAAAGAATGATGAAAATTTCGGGGATGGGATATCTATCAAATATCGTAACGGAATTCAATTTTCATAATCGATTACCATCCTATATTTCCTTACTTCGGTTAATAAAGGTATGCTGGGTTATTTTTGTCTATCCTCCGACAGAATTCGCATACAAATTCTTTTCATTCCACTACTAAAAAAGGCTGGATGTAATTTTTGTTTGACCCAGTATCTATTAGAAATTTAAGTACTTCGCCGTTCCTCGTTTTACATATATTGGAAATAAGGTAACGAAACGGAACTATTTAAGCTAAAAAAAATGTGTGTCCGAGGTGTCTATGGGGTTTGAGTCTTTATCAAAATTTTCATCTTTAAAATTCATTTTTGAAAATTGGTCAGCGATTTCCCAGGTATTGTTTTGGTCACAAGTGAAGAGGTATTCTTGTTCGTCATTGTATGTCTCAGATTGTATCTCAGGTGCATGTTCAGTGCTTGGTGTGTGTACAGTGCTTGTGTTTATGTGAAACTGTTTCTGCATTTTTTGTGGTGCTTTGTCATACTCGAAACCGGAAGGACGTTTAGTGTAATAATTGTTTGGTCTATTCATATAATTCGCGTTTCTAATCTGTGTATTTGAATCTATTTCTATGGGTGTAGGGCTAGGTTGTAGTTTAGGTGCAAAAGGTTGTGGAGGTGTATTGTATTGTATTGTGGTTGTGGAGTTTTAAAGAACTGTTGCGGTTGTTGTGGAAAATTTCGGGGTGGAAATCTTGAGGAATATTGTTGATTTAATGGAATATTGGGTGGATGGTAAGGTTTGGTTGGAAGTTACGCCATGAATTAGTTGGGTTTATTGGTTTTTGTCTATTCTGTATGTGTTGATTATTAGCAACCCCATAAGACTGTCCTGTTTGAACATTATCCTTTACCAGTATATCCCTAGTGTTCCTATAGCTTCGATTTTATTATTATTATAAAAGCTCACATAGATAAAGAGCATGACTAAGGTCAGTCGGTTCTTTAATGGTTAATAATCTGCGTAAATCACCATTAAGATCTCTTATAAAAGTATCTAACGCTTTATCCCTATACATTTTCGTTATAGCACGCAAAGTATCTGGGGATTCATCTTGGCTGATTCAAAATCAATGAAAGTTAGTGGTAGACCTTGTGATGAAACTCGGTCATAGTTATATTGCCATGCTTCAATGAATACAACTGTTAATCGAGTGTTTTCACATCCCGTTTTTCTGCATAATGAGCAGTAGTTTGGAAGTCGCTATCCAATTTAATGAAATGTTATATGACTCCAAGACAGCGTCAGCTTCTCCAACGACTTTGTTCCGAATTGCTAAAGTAATTACATAATATCTGGCCGTTTTTTCTAGACCCCCATACATTGCAACAACTCTTTCTACATTTTTTTTCCATGATGAAAACTCTTTTCGTTCTCCTGAAAATTCTTTTATCAATTTCATTGTTTCACGTAATCTCTCCTGATAAATCGTATGGTCTATAATAAATGTCTGATCTCTTAAACTCTCTTCATCTTCCGTAGGAGACCTAACTGGGTTAAAACTGCGCTAAAACTCCTCGAACTATTTCTGCTATAACGTGTTTCATTTCTGAAGTAACTGTTGATGTCGTTGGAGTAACTGGTAATGTAGTCGAGGTGATTGTTGATGTGGTTTTAGTTGAAGTTGAGGGGTTTTGTCCACATTCTGAGGTAACTGATTGTATGTCTGCATAGCGGGTCTGGACCGTAGGCATGATCGATGACGTAGGAGGAAACAGTTTGTTCAGTTAATTGTGCAGGATTCCGTTTGTTTTGGTTGTCTAACTGCGACTGCATATGTTATGTGCAATGACAAGCGTCTTAGTTTATCTTTGATTTTGTTTTGTTTTTTTTATTGTTTGATCGGTCGTTCACTAGTAAGGTTCTGTGCTAATTCGGGTTGCTGTTTTCGTTTTCGTTTCGCTCATCTTTTCCGCATGCTCGCTTGCTCTTGTTCACTCTTTAACATCGTTTTGGCTCGTTTCGTTTTTATCCTCGCGGTGAACAACAGCAGCAGCATCATCAGCAGCAGCAACAACAACAACAACAGCATTAGCATCATCATCAGCAGCAGCAACAACAACAACAACAGCATTAGCATCATCATCATCAGCAGCAGCAACAACAACAACAGTAACAAGTAGCAGTTTTATCAACAATATAATAAACAATAATTGTAAATAACAAAAGCACAAGCAAAAAGTGAATTATAACAAGTAATAAAGACTTATATTTAAAGCGTAATTTCCGCATGTTTTCTTTAATTTAATTGGAAAGTAGCACGAAAAAGCTCGTGACCAAACATTTTGGTGACCCCGACGTGATATTAAAGTTTTCATTTGTGCCATCGCTATCATCCGTAATAATAAGGCACTTTGAAATTTAGATATTTTGATTTCCAACTAAAAAAGAAAACTGTGTTGTGCTTTGATTTATATACATATATATATACGAGTATATATGTTTACATGTGTGCTTATAAGAAGTGTATTTATTTCATTTTCTTTAACAACATTTCGTATAACAGTGTCAGCTTGTGAGCATTCATTTTCAATGACATTATGTGCTAAGAAAGTGATTTATGTAAATACATAAGTAAATCAAGTGCATGCAAACTGTTAACATATTATATACGAGTACATGTACAGACGTGGACAGCATATGAGAACCAGTTCATAAATACTACATTAGTATAAGTGTTTATACAATATACAAGCATATATTATAAAGATAAAATTAAATAGTGCATTTGGTACATTCAGTGGTGAATTAAACTTTGCTAATAACATAAATTTCATTTTATAAAGAAACAGAGTGACTTTATTTATTGTTATTTTACAATTTTTTATTGTCGTTTTCATCTAATTTTATTGTGCGCATTGTTATAATATTTTTAAAAAAATGCAAAGTGAAACATTCGTTGTACCAGATCCTAAGGCATCAGTGCCATCATCGGCTGGCATTGATGCCAAATTTTATAGGCGCAAAGCGCAATCATTATATGACTGTTTGCACAAAGTTAATCAAGAATTTATTAGTGGTGAAATAAATAGTCTTGATGAAGATGAACTGAATGAAAATATTAAAATGGTTAAGCAGACTCAAGTTTCGTTTAATGATGTGTACAATAAACTTGAGCTGCTAGATTTTGATGAAATCGGAGGTATATTGCGCTATAATTTTAATAAACTTGTGGTTGGTTTGTTAGGTCGATTGCGTTCTGCAATTATAAAGATGCAGTCGCAAATGCCGCAATGCTCAACGATGCAACAGGATGCAACTGGTGAGCGGTCTATGATTGTCATGCATCGGCCTCGACTGCCAGAAATAAAATTGCCAACTTTTAGCGGTGGATACACCGAGTATGCTGATTTTGCATCGATGTTCATGGCACTCATTGATAAGGATCCTGACCTTACAGATGTGGAAATATTGCAGCACCTTCGGTCTTGCCTTAAAGGTTCCGCCCTGGATGCAATTCGCTCTTTGGACATGTGTGATCTAAATTATTCAGTGGCTTTAGATTTGCTTGAGAAACGGTTTAATAATAGGCGTCTTATTTTTCAGACACACATCGCTGAGATTTTGGGCATCAAAAGGATGGAGGGAGCATCAACTGTGAAGTTTCGGGAGATATCGGACAAGGTGAATGCAACGGACATTGCTGGATGTATCATCGTGCAAACATTTTTGCAGAAATTAGACAGTGCTACACAGAGGAAGTGGGAGGAGGCTGCACCGGTGGATCTCATACCATCATGGGAGCAGTTCTCAAGTTTTTTGGATGGGCGCTGCCAAAAGCTGGAGAATGTGGATCATGCATTGTCTTCCTATAAGTCCATAGGTTTGACAGGCAGTGGCACAAATCATAGACGTACACTTATCGCCACTCGGCCAACCGTAAGTAGCTGTTCATTATGTAGCAATGCGTCACATGAAATACATAATTGCCCACAATTTTTAAACTTGTCACTGTCACTTCGGCGAACTGAGGCTATGCGGCTTCGGTTGTGTTTTAACTGTCTAAGGAAAGGCCATATTTTGAGAGAATGCAAGTCTCGTTCTTGTACGAAGTGTGGGAACAAGCATCACACTTTATTGCATTTCGGCAGTCCAAGGACGCATGGTTCTTCAACTGAGGAACCATCTGGTTCAGGTCCACAGCCTCCTACCCAATTGTCTTCAACTTCGTTATCTCGCAGTGCACTTGCCGCAATTTCATCTACGCCACACACCTCATCTATTTCCCAAAATCTCAGTTCAGATGTTGTGCACCTGGCTACTGCTGCCATTAACATCAAGAATCGTGCTGGCACTTGGTTGCCACGTCGTGCACTTCTCGATTCTGGATCACAGTTGCATATGATTACTTCTCGTTTTGCTCATAGCTTGCAGTTGTACAGGACCAAGTCTTGTGAGTCGGTATCCGGTCTTGGCGAAAAAGGTTTTACTACCGAAAGATATACAGTAGAAGTTTGTTTGCATTCTCAAGCTTCAGATTATTCAACTAACATTACGGCATTGATTGCTCCTACTATAACAGGGTATCAGCCAAATTTTACTGTAGATACATCTCATTGGAATATACCCATCAATATCCGTTTGGCTGATACTGCATTTTTTAAACCTCAACAGGTCGATATGCTCATTGGTGCAAGCCTGTTCTACGAGCTTTTATGTGTTGGACAAATTAAGCTTTCTAGGGGATTGCCATTGCTGCAAAAAACTTGATTAGGATGGGTGGTCACAGGTGGTGGCTTACACGAACGCAATTCAGTATTGGTCGCAGTGCAAATTCAACATGATGCAGAAGCTGAGTCAAATGCGCGTATTGAGGAGTTTGTTAGTCAATTCTGGGAACTTGAAGGTTGTGGCGATTCGGTTGTGAGGTACACCACGGAAGAAGTGGATTGAGAGGACCATTTTAAGGCAAACTGCATACGGTTGCCTACAGACGAATACTCAAGTCTCAAGGCCCAGTATTCTGCTTTCATTCAGGAATATCTGGATTTGGGGCACATGTCAATTGTTGAATCAGAGTCGTTAAATTTATGCAAATATTTTCTGCCGCATCATTGTGTCCTGAAAGATCACAGCACGACGACAAAGCTGAGAGTCGTTTTTGATGGCTCTGCAACCACATCATCAGTTTGTTCAGTTAATTGTGCAGGATTCCATTTGTTTTGGTTGTCTAACTGCGACTGCATACGTTATGTGCAATGACAAGCGTCTTAGTTTATCTTTGATTTTGTTTTGTTTTTTTTATTGTTTGATCGGTCGTTCACTAGTAAGGTTCTGTGCTAATTCGGGTTGCTGTTTTCGTTTTCGTTTCGCTCATCTTTTCCGCATGCTCGCTTGCTCTTGTTCACTCTTTAACATCGTTTTGGCTCGTTTCGTTTTTATCCTCGCGGTGAACAACAGCAGCAGCATCATCAGCAGCAGCAACAACAACAACAACAGCATTAGCATCATCATCAGCAGCAGCAACAACAACAACAACAGCATTAGCATCATCATCATCAGCAGCAGCAACAACAACAACAGTAACAAGTAGCAGTTTTATCAACAATATAATAAACAATAATTGTAAATAACAAAAGCACAAGCAAAAAGTGAATTATAACAAGTAATAAAGACTTATATTTAAAGCGTAATTTCCGCATGTTTTCTTTAATTTAATTGGAAAGTGGCACGAAAAAGCTCGACTTTCGTTTTCATATTTTGTTTTTTCAGTTCAGCTATATCTTCTGCCATACTCGATATTTTATCAAGAACCTCTTTATTTGTCTCCTTATTGGTTTCTTTTACAATGGCCTTGATATCTTCGGCGCTTGGATTTTTAGTTTCTACTGTCTTAATTTTTGCTTCTAACTTAATTTCTACCGATTTGATCGCATCTAAGACATGCAGGCTCACTTCTGGCGAAAGCGCTCCTCGGGATCTCTTTCCTGATGGTGTGCCCACATCTTGGTTTTGCTTATTTCGTGTACGTTGCATTGTAAACGGCTACTTTCTCGTTCAAAGTTGTTACTATTTAAGGAGTACTTTTACGCTTAAAAGTAAATAAATATGTACTAGTTTAGGGTATAGGGTATACGTTTTGGCTTATCTCTAATTTACAACTAAGTGATGTAAATTACAGCTTCCAAAGTCCTGGGATCCAAAGCTCGGAAATAGCTAACTAGTGTAAAGTTTTCATGATCATCGGTCAACGGTATCGGAGATCATCGATCACAAATTTTTGTTTGTTTCATTTATATATAAATTAACTAAATTAAAATAATTGGTTCCCTAGAACTGTTAAAAATTGGGAGTCACAATTATATAAATTAGTTTTTAAGGTCATAGACCTACAACAGCACTATTACTATGTTTAACGACAGTCGAAACGGTTTCCACTCGATTCGGTTCGATTCAGAACGCGTGCATAAACACTTTTTCAGTTCGTTTTGAAAACTCGAAGTGACTTGACCTTTCAAGCCCGACGTTATTTTTTAAAAACGAATTGAAGTGTAGCATAAACGCTTAACGTTTGCAATTCAACTGTTCGGAACAACGTTCTATTTGTATGTATAACCAAATCAAAAAACAGCTGTTCAAGAATCAGAATCGCCGGTGTAAACGCAAAATCGATTCTCAATGAATCACTTTGGTGTAAATTCACTAATATATTCATATATATTTTTGCAATATTTAATTGAGCTTATAGTAAGCTCCTTTAAATATGTTTTAAGTTATAATTACAAGGATGTTTTTTTAAAGATTTAAATAAAAATAAAACAAATAAAAATATTTTTAATATCAATTAAACTGGCTTTATTGGATAGATAGTTTTTTGTTTAAATATGATTTCGGCAATATAGCCGCTGCAGCTGGCGCGTACAAGGCGCAACCTGAAAGTCCAATTTTCACACACTTTTCGCAGCATTTGCGGTCGTATTTCGCCAATAACTCTTCGAATGTTGATTTCCAAGTGTTCAATTGTCTGGTTTATCGGCGTAGGCAAATGACTTTACATAACCAAAAAGAAAATAGTCCAATGGGATGAAATCACACGATCTTGGTGGCCAATTGAAGTCTGTTCTTCGAGAGATTGCTCGATTATTAAACTTCATTATTAAGTTTTGAATAATGAAAATACCTGTTCAAAAAGAATTTGTTGCTGGGTGTGGAGATTTGAAAAAAGAAAAAGAGCTCTCTCCTTGTGAGCGCTTTGTCATAGTCTTTGACAGAAGAACAGAAGAAAAGATATTTGAAGCGCTTCAATTCTTAATCTTGGCTTAGAAAAAATCTCTTGATTTCAATGTAGATTATGCCAAAGAATCATCAGCAGCACTTACAAATTTTCTCAAAGAAAATATTGAGTTCATTATGTCAAATGATCCAACAAAATCAACAATAAAATATGCAAGAACCATAGACACTATATTTACACGATATTTAAATACGATAGACACACAAATATTTGTTTCTCATTTTAGTTATCATAAGCCACTTATAACGTTTGTATCACAAATTCTATACATATAATAATACATACATACAATATGATAAAATCGTAGACTTTGTCTGTTTGTTTTTGATTTATGCAAGCATCAATTAAAAGTCACTCATTCTATTCCAAATCCAATTACTGAAACACAAGAAGCTTTATTTGGTGCACAACACAGGCTTTATTTCATGAAAATTGACCTACAAAATATTATTTATCTTGCTTCCATATGAAAAAAAATATCTTATCATCAAAGTTTTTGAAATCAACTGTCATTCAGCCAAGATAGTCGGTCGAGCACGTCTTTCGAAAATGTTAAATATTTGAGTGCACTGTTATTGCTCTGTAAAATTGATAGTCTTGTGCTTTGTTATTTGAAGATGAAGAAAATTACGGAAAAAGAAATGTGTGATCATAGTGATCCATTTTCAATGATGGACAATAGTTTTGTGAAAAATGATCGATTTTTAAAAATATTTTGCCATCAATTGCATACATTCGCAAATACACATAAGATAAAATCAGGCTGGCTTGTCAACTTGGGGGAAAAAGTCAAATTCAGAAAAAAAAATTAAATAGTCAGAATTACTCGGAGAACCCCTAAAAAACACCTGTTTTCATTTTTGTATATTTTTTTTTTAAATATTTAATATTTCCAACATATTTTCATTTTCTTCTAAGTTGGCAAACCTGCATAAACTGAAGTTTACCATAAGAATTTTGCTTTTCTCAATCTGTAGGTTAGATACGAGAACAAATGAATCAGTAGTTTAAAATTTGGAGCTGATTTCTCGATTGATTATATTGTTACTTCTATCTTGGTGTTCGTCTACTTCTGGATTTATAAGGTTCCTATTATTTGGTATTGTTGGTTCATAATGTTGGCTTTGAATTCTCTTTTAATAACTAATCCAATTTGTATCTATATAATTTAATTTTTTGTCTTTATTGTTTCAAAAAATGGGAATGCCTGTATGTGTTCTTCACGGTTGGATTACGATTGTGTAGTGGTCACTATCGTAGTCTAATGCCCAAGTCACACCAAACAAAAGCGAACAATTTTGAAGCTGCCGTTCACACATCGCTTTCGCTTTTTATGAACAGCTGTTTTTTGTTTTGGTTATACATACAAATGGCACGTTGCGGCTAATTGTGAGAAATACATGATTGAGAACAATTTGCATTGTATGCAAATAATTCTTGCAGCAGCCTTTTTCATTCCTGCTACTTATTTTATTAATATTTGGAAAAAAAAATTACAATTTAAAATTTTCTTTAAATTGTTTTCTGCAATGATCAGGTGCTTAATGTCGAGAATGACCAAAAAGAAGGCGGAAATGACCAAAAACTTGGCCACACTGACAGTATTTTCCCAGCCCTGCTTAGCTTCAACTTCACTTTTTCTTTGGAAGGTGAACAAAAGCTAAACCAAAGCAACCCTTAAATTTGAAAATTTGCCTGTTGTTGTTGTAGAATTTTGAAGCTGCTTTCAGAAAAAGCAACTTTTCTCTTGGTCTGACAAGGCCATAAGGTGGGAAGGCAGATGGTTGTTTGTTTATTTTTATTAATTTGGGTTCTACTCTCGGCGAGACTTCAATTAAGGAAAGTATCCGCTACGGGGCTTTTTAAAGTGTATTATTTTATCGTAGTCCCATTCTATATATTTGCAATTTATGTCACCTCCCATTATAAAGAATTTATTTGAATGATGCAGCTGTTGATGTTTGAAAAGCTCATTAAGATCCAACATTTTTTATGAAAATTCGCGTGTACAAATATTTTGCTTCATTTTCATTTATTTTAATGAAAATCATTGCAAAATGTTATTAAAAATTAGCTTTATAGATTTACATTTTATTTTATGCAATTTGATTTATACACAAATTATTTTGTTGTTATATTTTATACACATGACAACTCTGCAACATGTAAACAAACACAAATGCGCTCTCATTAACGACACAGTGGGCGCATTCAGCAGAACCAATCACTGACTAGTTTACCTCGACTAACAGCAGAGAGAAGCGGTCTTCCATACGTAGGCTTAAAAACATCAAATCTGAAGTTGTGCCGGATGGATTTAGTTCTGGTGAAGTTGAAGCTGCGATTCGCAACGCGAAGCCTTCTAAGGCCCTGGGACCTGATGGTGTATCGATGCTTATGCTTAAACATTTGGGACCAGTAGCGATTTCGTGCCTCACTAAAATTTTTAATTCCTCTATGTGTCAACTTGTTGTCCCTGACGTATGTAAGATAGCAAGAGTTATTCCTCTCCTGAAACCGGGAAATGATGCAGATTTAGGTAGTTCTTACAGGTCTATTTCTCTTTTTTCCCCAGTGGCTAAGATTCTGGAGTCGTTTATTCTTCCGACAATGACAGAACTTATCACTAATGCAGATGATCAGCATGGTTTCAGGAAGGGGCACAGCACTACCTCTGCCTTGAGCGAGGTTACTACATATATTGCTAATGGACACAACCACGCGAAGCCATGCGAAAGGACAGTTGTGATGACATTAGATCTGGCGAAAGCCTTTGACACTCTCAATCATAGAGTCTTGCTGCAAGATCTTTTTGGTATCACGCTGAGTGTAACGATCAAACGCTGGCTAAAAAACTACCTTCACGGTAGAAAAGCATTTGTTGAGTTCAGAGGCATGAGGTCAAGGTTTAGAAAACTTAAAATGGGTGTCCCTCAAGGGGAGTTTTATCCTCATGGCTTTTTAATCTATATAAGTCCAAGATGTCATTACCACCTCCAGGCATGAAGTTAGTAACCTATGTACCATTTTTTCCTCGGGTGTGAATGTGAACGAAATTTGCGGCCTGGTAAATAATTATCTCAGGGAAATCTGTGATTTCTTCTGTAGCCGCAACCTTAAGCTCTCACTGCCCAAATCAATTTCTTCTATTTTTACCTCCTGGACTAAGGAGGTTTCAATAGAAGTATACATTTTTGTTGGGGGTTTAAGGGTTCCAATTATTTCTCATCCGAAGATTCTTGGTGTAACTTTCAACAGGTTGCTCACGTTTTCAACACACGCAAACAACACCTTTAATCGTGTGAATAAGAGGAATAAAGTGCTTAAGGCCTTAGCAGGAACTTCCTGGGGAAAGGAAAAGGAGATTTTAAATACCACCCATGAGGTAATTAGACGTTCTGTCCTCAACTATGCCGCTCCTGTGTGGTCTCCTTTCCTTAGTGATACTCAATGGGGACACCAGCAAATAAGTCAGAATAACACCCTAGAGAACTGATATTTTGTACATAGGTTTCTTTTTACCAAACGACGATCAAGTTCGGTAATCAGCCGAATGGGACCATTAGGGGGGTACCTCCAATAAAAACTCCTTTTTAGAGTTCCGTACCCATAGGGAGCTAACGGGACCCTATTACTAAGATTACGATGTCCATCCGTCCGTCTCCTGCTCTATCTCATGAACCGTAATAGGTAGAGAGTTGAAATTTTCAAAGAGTGTGTAATTCACTTGTGTGTAGAACGACATATACTAAAAATACACATTTCATTCAGCATTCTTCTTTAATTGAACCTTTTGTTTTTTGCAGTATACTTTTAAGCTGTTAATTGTAGTATACTGTTAGGCTGTTAAATATAAACATAATTTTATATTTTAAGCAAAAAAACTTGTACGATGGTACGGAATTTTTTTAAATTTTTTATTTAAAATTCGATAGGCAGTTGTATGATTCCATCAATTTATACATTGCCACCCGTTTCGATACGTTCACGAGTTCGCATAGACGGGATTTACACAGCACAGCACAACACAATTCTGCTACTGCATTCTCTACCGAAAAGTTTGTTTATTGATCAGGGAAGCGTGGTAGGCGAGGGGAAGATTGTTGTTCGACAACACAACAATGATCGGCTCTGCCGACATTTCTCTTCGTTCTCTTTAGCCTTTTTCGTATGTTCGTTCATTTCGTTTGGCTTTCGTAGAGTGAGGGTGCAATTTCCATACTAATTTTGACACACACGCGCTCATAAATCCACAAATGAATAGGAATATCAAACAACTTGCTTTGCGACCGAAGTAGACAAATTCGCAAAGAATTATGAGCAAAGAGGAATGAACAAAAATGTTGGTGTAAGAAACGCTGTTCTGTCTAAATTGAAGCCAAAATAAACAAAGAGGAATTAATGATATCTGACGTAAATCCCGTCATAAATTACGGTTCAAGTGAGCAAAAAGAATAATTATTTTATATTTTAATGGCACATGAGAGGGATCTTACATTCGTCATAAATTATGGTTCAAGTCAGCAAAAAGAATAATTATTTTATATTTTAATTGCACATGAGAGGGATCTTATATTCACCAACACCGAGAGAGAATTACAGCAAATATTCGACGAAATGCACGCAGAATGGCTAAAGCAGATACATTTTGAGATTCTGCCAATGACACCGAGCCACGAAGCAGTTCAAGGTCTACAAACTTATATTCAAACAATTATTTACTGACTAATTTGAAAATTGTAAGAAATTATGTGAAATGAAAAACCAAATTTTATTGAATACTCTATCAGAATATACCACAAAGTTTGTGTGCTCTCTAAATGGTTGTAAGTAAATGCATCTTCGATAGATATTATTTAATAATCACAAGTTTTGCAAACTGCATTCTAAGTATTGGTAACATTGAACTGGTGAATAAGAAAGAAAGCCTTATGAAGTCCTTTGTGATGAACAATAAGGTTGATTGGCAATCAAATAATAATAACAACTTAGTGTTTTTATGTAGACTCCATAAGTGGACCCATCCTATCCTCTATATAACACATTTTAGCTATCACCGACCAATAGTCGCCTATATAAAAGAAAATAAAAAGTAATAAAGTTTTGTTTATACATCAAACATTCTTTAATTTATTTAGTGTCATTCTTAGTCAAAGTGTTTTCAAAGACTTGTGAGTATTACACACACTCACATATTATTTTTAATTAAAATACCTGCTCCGTCACAGCTAGCATGACAGGTTCTGTTAATTCTAATTATATTGTAGTCTTTAAAAACTACTTTATGTCTGTCCTTTAGTTTGTTTTCGCTTTGCAGTACAATATCTGTGCTATCTTTGTCCAAAAATGTTTATAGATTCTGCCTTCTATTTTATTTAATTATTGATTCCAATTGTTTTTGACTTATTTTTGTTTTCGGTGCTAATATTTGGGTTAGGCAATTAATACCCAATTATTGAGAAGAAGACGTCGATTCTGGATGTTTGCAAGTTAAGATGCTTCTGAAAATTAATGTTTTCGTTTGATGAATTCTTTTTTGCAGTTTGCGCATAACTTATATTAGATTTGGTGAAACGCTACCCTGAGCTCATAAATAGTCATACCAAACAATAGCACTAAAAACATGACAAGAAGATATTTGTACATTTAATTTTTTTCTACTTTGCTTCTTTTAATTATAAAAAAACAAGATAATTACATTTTATTTGCATCAAATTTTTAAAGTCATTGAAATTTTTATTTAACTGTACATAATTTGACTTTTTTTCAAAATTTTTTTTTTTAAAAAACAGATAAAGAATGTTCTCCTTCATCATAAACATTTTTCGCGTAGTTAACCTGTAAAAAAAAATAAACATCTTAAGTTTTTGCAAGTGTATGTAATAAGTAATAAATACAATAGTTTAAAAGCTAGAAATTTCTTTTCTTTAATAATTTCAAAATATCTTGCTTATTTATAAACTTTATATGTATTATATAGATAAAGAATGTACTTACACATCTAGATGCTTCCTCGGCTATTTGTTCTGTTTGGCAACGTATGCGTGGTCGAGTTATTTTTGGCAAATTGGTCGATATTTCAATATAAAAAATTGGTGTTATCTTACTTGTTGAAATCGACGTTCCTGTATTAGTTATAAGTGGATGGCACGATAGAACTTCGCTTAGATGACATTCAAACATAATTGCTGGGCTTCCTTCACAGAGAGAAAATATGCGCACGTATTCCGAAGAAACTAATAGGCGTAATCTAGCATCCTTATCATTGTATAAATTGGGCTCATATGATATTAATTTCTCTGAGAAATTTCTTCGGTTTATTGTGTATAAATACTGTTGACCTTTACTTTGACGATAAGAATATGGTGGTAACAAATCTCCCGGAGCGCCTGTTACACATCGCGGCAAACGTTTCCGATTCGGAGAACTGCGGTGAGATCCTCGGCTGGTTTCTCGCACAGCATTTGCTGTTTCTGACGCTAGGTCCAAAACACCAATAATTGGTTTTGTTACAGTCCCAACAATACCTTTTCCTAATCCACTTAAAAAACCGGGCATACCATCGGATTGCACTCCATCATAAGTATGTCTAACTATACTGGTAACACCTCCTAGAATTCCAAATCCGAATCCTTTTAACCCTGCTGCAAGATGGCCACCAGAAGAATTAGTTTGCAATTCCAAAATTCTTTGCCTTGTTTCATTGTCACGATCATCCAAAACAACTCTGCCCAAGCTGTCAGAAAGTGTTTCAGTAAGTTTAGCTGTTGAATTTGAAATTCCATGGGTCACATTTTTAACTAAACTTTTCACAGAACCTTCAAATATCAGACCAGACACTCCTTCAGAAAGGTCATTTGCGAATCCTAATGGATTACCAAGAAAATCAACACTTCCCAAAATTGATGCAGCATGCCATTTTACTTGATTTATATAGTGCATTTTTATGGCGCTGATATAAACATCAACCGTTTCAAAATGGTGTTTATCAGAAAATTTGTCAAACTCGATCATTGCATCTTCGAATTTAATCAATGTGAGTCGTAACGCTTTTTTCGTTTCTAGTAACTCAAAAGGCAATTTGGTTGATGTAATTACTGATAACCGAACCTGCAAAAAAAAAAATGAAGGGTTTGGATTATTATTATGGAGTATTCATCTATTTATATATATATACGGAGCCCTCCGTGTGCGAGTCCGACTCACACTTGGCTGATTTTTCATATTTACGTATATTATTATTATTCTTTTATTGATTCCAATAAGTTTCAATTTATCTTAGACTAACCCACATATTCTCAAAGCGATGAAAAAAAAATTGTTTGTATGTTATCAAAACAATTTGTCGTCTTTTGCTGAGGAGGTGTTAATTTGTTTGTAAAAAAAATTTTTTATTTGTGTGCACTGTTATTGCTCTGTAAAATGGATAGTCTTGTGTTTTGTTGTTTGCTCGCGTAATTTTGGAAGATGAAGAAACTTACGGAAAAAGAAATGTGTTAAAATCATTGCGTGATCATAGTGATCCATTTTCAATGTCGGACAACAGTTTTGTGAAAAATTATCAATTTTCAAAAATACTGTGCCATCAATTGCATACATTCGCAAATACGTATAAGATAAAATCAGGCTTTCTTAACTTGGGAAAAAAAAACAAATTCAGGAAAAATAAATTAAATTGTCAGAATTACTCAGAGAACCCCTAAAAACACCTGTTTTCATTTTTGTAAAAGATTTTTTTTTGTATAAAATATTTCATATTTACAACATGTTTTCATATTCTTCTAAGTTGGCAAACCTGAATAAACTGAAGTTTACAAACTATTACAAAAACAGCTTTTTTCAACAGCGCAGCTTTCAACTTGTGCGAGAATCGGAAAGATAAGAAAAGCTTTCTTTGTATGAGGTGTCAACGCAAAAACAACGAGAATAGGTCGGTAAATAATTTGAAGAAATAAAAAGAATATACGACTTTGACGCTATGGTCGTTAGTCGGAGAATCAAGAAAAACAAACACTTACTCGTATATATAAGCAAATAAACAAACAAATGACCTAAAATTAACATATATTTTTCCATCCCCCATTACTTGTACCATTTAATATGGCTAATATTTCTTCCTGCCCTAAATTATATTTCATAAAATATCTATAGCGACTTCTTTGTAATATGGGGCAATTCCGTAAAAAGTGAAAGCAGTTCTTAATTTCATTACTGTTACAAAGCATACAATTCAAATTTCTGTGTCCATCCAAGTAAATAAGGTCGCTTCTAGCTTTAAAAATCCACTTTATTTCATATATTTTGTAACTATCATTCATATAATTTCTCCCAGTATAATGGTCCAGATCTTTATATAACCACATACTTTGATAAGATCTTTCCCATATTTTTTCCCTATTTTTAAATCTTTCATTTTCAGAGCAGAGCTACAACACCATGTTTTCCTAGTTAGACTTACACTTTGCATACTAATATTTACATTGCTGCAAAGCTCCTTCACAGTCTCATACCAAGATACCTGTTCTTTCTATCACTTTCTTAGTCATTTAATATGTTAGCCTATCGTCAGTGTATTCAAATAAGGTTTTATAAATGTATAACAAGAACAGCTCTAGAGTGTATATATAGCCATTTGGGATACCGGTTTCTAAGTAAATACAGTACGACGAGGTGTTACTAGGGAGACGTAGGAGTTTCTTGATAAAGTATACTTGCAATTTATCCACCTCATCAAACATACCGAACCCCCATACTTGAGCAGCATGGCTTTGAATGGCTTTAGTGACCGCTAAAAACAACTTCCACTTTGCAGTAATTGTTATTTGGTTTTTAGCCAGAAACACCCTCCACGTAGCATTGATGCTGTTTTTTTTTGCTAAACTGGTTCTATTTTCCACGTGAGCTTTGAAACTAAGTATATTCGGACTTAATTTCAATTTCTTCCTCTTTAAAACTCCACTTCTCTTTTTTGCACAATCTACCTCCTCGTCTAAATATCATAATATTAGATTTTGCCAGATTAATTTGCATATTCCAAGTATCACAATATATCTCTAAGTGTTCTATCATCCCCTGTAACATGACAATATCATCTGATAGTAATACTAAGTCGTCCGCATAATAAAACCGTAATATTTATTTCTTCGATATTTAATCCTCCTCCCAAACACTCAAGCAATCGTTTAAATAAAAGGAAAAGAGCAACGGAGACGGTAAAAAACCTTGCTTTACACCAGACGAAACATAAAACTTGTCCGACAAATCTTTACCTACCCATACTAAAGAATTGGTCACTTATAAACCTGGTCAATAATATTCACCATTTTTGTTGAAATTCCCATCATATGCAACTTGTATATTAAAAGCTGCCTTGGAACTTTGTCAAAAGCCGCTTTAAAATACACAAAAATTGCATAGACTTTTTTCTTCTCTTTAAATTTAAGGTGAATTATTGAACATGAGTTATAAATATTGTCAACAGTGTTTTTTCCTAAAACCCGCTTGAAATTCAGTTACCACATTATGTTTTTCTTTCCACGTCACCAGCCTCTCATTTACTATGCCCATCATAATTTTCGCTATACAATTCATAAACGAAATGCACCTATAGTTTGATGCATTCCCTTTATCCTTCCTTCTTAAACAACTGGAAAATTATATTTCTCTCAAAAGATTTGTCCGACTGTGCATGATTGTATAACCTTAAATACGTTTTAGCCTACTCAATTAAAAAAATTGTATTTGCACCAGTTTTTCTTAGCAGCACTTGGAACACGTATATACTTCACAAGTTTCTCTTTTTGAATATATTTACGTATACTAATACGTGTATGCACCCACTCACTGAAATTCGATCATTGATTGGCAAAATTATCTGTGAACAAAAAAATTACTCGTGTAGCATCGTTCACGTGATAGAAGTGCAACTTCTTAAAAACACAATAAGAGAGATTTAGTGTGAGATAGAGAGAGACAATCTCAAAACAAATAAAACAATACGAAAGTTGCATTCAAAATATTCTGTAGTTTATTCAATATTTACAGTGTCATTGGTTAGTGCTTCAATTGGTAATACTGATATTAATGGTTTGGGTAACTAACCCACCTATTCTGAGAAACATCACAAAAAGAAATGATGCTGTTAACTCCTAATATCATCATTCGCTCGCTGTTAAGCCATTTTTCCATCTCAAGAAAAGCTCATACTATCAAAGCTTTTGAAAAAAACATCATTCGGCAAAGATTGTCTGTCGAGCACGTCTTTCGAAAATTGCACAAAAATGTTAAATATTTGTGCTCACTTTTATCGCTCTGTAAAATGGATAATCTTGTGTTTTGTTGTTTGCTCTCGGAAATTTTTGAATGTGAAAATAATTATGGAAAAAGAAATGTGTTAATAAAATCATTGCGTGATCATAGTGATCCATTTTCAATGTCGGACAATAGTGAGTGTTTCGACTTCACCATACGCATAAAAATTAACACAATTCCATAAATATAGATTTGTTAAATCAGTTATTGTTAAGTTCCGTTCCTTTTATAATGGGATAAAGAAAATCCGTACTCACCGATGTAAACATACCTTATCATGACCAAAATATGATTTCGTTGCAATTTGGTTGTTGAATTTGTTGATCATGATAAGGTAGGTTTGCACTGATGAGAAAAAGGTTATTTTTTCAAAATTTGATCAATATGTAGTTATAAGAATAAAAGGTTGATATTATTTATGTTGGTTAATTAAAATTAACATATGTTCTACAAGTTGTATAATGTACATAAGCAATAAATAATTAGAGACCGACCGTTTCGGTTTCAGCCAAAAAATTTAGTTTCGGCCACAGTTTCGGAATGATAGAAAAAATATTAATTTTGTTGCGGCTCATAATTCAAAAAGTTTTTTAAATAATATTGACATATGTATTCAATTATTTGAAATTTTTTAGAAAGACTTTATATGCAAAATTTTATCCACCGTTTCCGAACTTTCCGGTAGATTTTCCCAAAATTATGTTTCATACAAATATTCATTTGATAATTACGAACACAAAAAAATAATAACACTGTGCAAAAAAAAAAATTTATAACATTAATGAAATCAACTATTTTTTTATTAAATTGGACCTGCTGAACACGAACCATTTATGATAAATTAAATTTCCAGAAATAGATGAAGAAAGCATGAATCTACAAGGGGATATCACGAAATATTAACTTTTTCTCTTGTGAATAGTATCCTAATAGATCCTCTTGCATTATAGACCAACAGTAATCTGCTAACATTTTGGCAGACCATCTACCTTAGTAACGCTCTTCTATCTGTCTCATATCCTGGTGAAAACGTTCACCTTTTTCGTCACTCCTCATCCCAAGATTAGAGGGGAAAAAATCGAAATGAGAATGCAAGAAATGTATTTTTAAAGACATCCTGTTTCATATTTTTGTAACAAGTCCTTTACAAAAACTTGGCATTTTATGATTGCCTAAAATCCTTGGATTACCTTCTTTAGAGACAACCAACAACATCAACAAATATAGCTTCTTTTAATTTAACATCACTTAATTTGGAGAAAACATTTTTCAAATACAAAAATTCTTCATTTCAAATTTGTATCCATGGCCTTGACAAAGTTTTTCATCAAACCAAGTTATATGTGTAAGGGTGGAAGAATCACATTTTCCTGTGGAATTAGAGGTTCATTTTTAACGTTCGATTCACCACAAACAAAGTCAGTTCTTTTTGGCCACTCTTTAACTTTTTAGTGAATCTTGGTGGCTCTACTGTCCCATAAACAGAGGAAACACCAATACTTTGTGAACCCTCCCTGCAGTCCATGCAATACAGCAACAAATTTTAAATCAGTACGAACTTTCCAGTTGTTTTCTTTGTATTTGATTAAGTCTAAAACAAGTTTCATGTTTTTAAATGTTTTTTTTAAAATCACTGAGTATGCAATAGGTATTGCAGGCAGTGGCTGCCATTATGGAGTAGTACGGCTTTTAACCTTGTTTTGAAACCATCAAAAAAAACCTCCATTGGTCCTTGTCGTAAGGTATTCCAAGTTCTTCCACTAGTTCAGTAATATTGTTGCAAAAGCAAAGCGACTCAGTATTTATTTAAAAATTGGGAAATTGTCTATTTCTTTTCCTAGGCGCAGATACTTTCGTGTTAGGATATCAATATCTCTGCTTTCCGAACAGACAAATTTAGAATACGAATCAAATCATTCAACTCGTGCTGTTCAATTAAATGTGGTTGCATATTTTGAGTTTTTTCGGGCATATTATAAGCGCATATTTCAACATTTTTGCATTTATAATAGGGTGTCTCAAATTTTTCGAATTTTTTTTTTTTTTTGCATACTCCCTAATTATGTTTGAAATTAGTTTATATACTCCCAGTAAAAATTTCAGCTTATTTTAAGAACGGGAACCCGTGCCGACTTGGCTTCAAAGTCATTGTTTTTCGATAGGTATAAAATATAAGATGTACAAATATGCCCAATGTGAACGAATTTCAGAACCTCATTTTTGTTCGTTATCCGCTTCACGTGAAATGTCCCAAATACAACTTTATCGTCTTGGAGCTTGGATTACTTTATGGAGCACTACACGACGAGCTTCAGGTGGCTGCAGGTAAACTAAATACTTTTATAATCTTAAAATATTAACATTTTTGTTTTTCATAGTTGGGTTCTGTTATCGTATAAACAACAGCCTGCCAATTTAACGAATGGAGATTTTTGTTTATAAGGGGAAATCGACTGATTGGTTTTTTAGCCGGTACTGTATTTAGCATACGATCAAACTGTGAAGTAAGCACAGATGATCGTACTGTTAAATCATGTGATCGGCTAGAAAGAGATCATTGAGAGCGAGTCGGTAAACGTCTGTTTGTCCGTCCAAGGCGACTATTGTTATGATTTGGATCAGATAAAAGCTTTTGTGTCCGTTTTGAAGAAAATTCCGTTTAGTGGTCCGATCAACGTATGGTATTTATAGGTGTGTTTAGGGAATTAGTCGACAGTTTTTAAAAAAGATGGTTATTTTTTTCATGTGTACCATAAAAATGTGTAATATAAAATTAAGATTATTTTTTAAAAAATTTAGTGTATAAATTTAAAAAAAAATAAATAAATAAAAAGCCATTCGTAAAAAGCATCACGCAATTGGCTTAAAGAAAATATGCTTTAAATTGACATGAAAAAAAATCGGCTGCAGTAACTGTCATCTATAAAACAAGTGGGCCAAGAAAATTTTGACAGACAACGGTTATAATTGGCTATTTCGTTCAAAGTGGCGTGCGATTACAGACCCATAATAATTTCCATTTAATGAAATGGTTGAAAAAGAAAACCAAAAACCTTCTAAAGGGTTGTTACAAATTTTCCTTTTTTCACCTTTTCAATATGAAATAAACCAACAAGTTAAAACCGAAGTCATTGTATGAAAAACATACATAAGTGTGCAAATAATTAAAGATAGAAAGTAAAAGTCAAGAAAATTTCATTGCTTTGGAATAGAAAAGAAAAAATATAAAATCCAAATTAAAACAACAACAAACACAAAAACAAAATCCCAAAAATTAAAAAATAAATCTATATAATAAAACGGTAAAAAAATTGAATTTGTGACCCCTTTCCTGCTAAATATTATAGTAGATTGCAAGCAAAACGGGCTTTTTTTGTTGTATAATGAGAGTTCAGTGATAGAAAACACCGAAGTTTTTGATGTCGGGCGTATTCAAATTCGCCTTTTCAAAATAACCTAGGTATGATAGAAAACGCGACGATTTAATCTTTCGAACATTGATGTTCTAACGAACAGCTGATTGAGTATTGTTCATTTTAGGGGTGTCTTCCACGTATCGAGTTTATGGCGGAACTTATCGTTGACTTTTCTTTGAAACCTCTTGCTATTATTTACACTCAGCCACAGATGCCAAGCAAATATTTTGATACTTCTGACTCCCTTTCACATTCCTCACTCTACAAAAGCCAATCGAAAAACAACTTCCTTTCCAACGTGCATTTTTTCAAATTCTTGGTTTTATGGTTTCCATCACACCGTGAAATGGAATTGAGACAGTGTACGAAAATATAATTATTATTAACTAGCGTTTATTGTAGTTTAACAAATTTTATAATTTCTTTTTCCCCTTGGAATTGGGTCGGTTTCCAGCACACACCGGTGTAGTAGATTGCAAACGAAAAGGTAGAGGGAGAGATGGAGGGGATGCAGGTAGCAAGCAATAGTCGACTGCAGGTAGCAAGCAATAGTCGATTGCAGCGCACAAGCAGGCGGACATACAAATGCATGCAAAAGCAGTGATTGAAAATGCTACGCTGTTTCGCAGATTATCTGTTTTGCTCTGCACTTGATGAGAGCAGTAGCAACAGTAAGAGCACAAAACACAAATTACGATGATCGTGCTCTGCTATGTGATGTGTGCTCTTGTAGCGCAAAGCAAGAGCAAACGTACTCGTAACACTAGCAAACAAAATGGTGGCTACTAATCTGCTCTCGAGCATTAATGCAATCGATCAAGCAACAGTAGTGCTACGGAGCAATGCTACGGAGCACAATGAGTCATTTTTATTAGTTTAAAACAAATTCTATGTCTGCAGCAGTAAATCGTTGTGTGCACTTAAAATTTTGTTTTGTGTATCTTGCTCTCATGTATGATGATAGAGAGAGAGAGCGAGAAAGAGAAAAAACTATTTGCAATGAATAACTATGCGCATTAACCCCCTCTTTATGTAATGGTCTTTGCTTTGACTGTGCTAAGGTGTCTAGTTAATCAATCACCCCACGCGAATGGGTTTTTCCAACAACTACATGTGTTATGTGTATGTCCTAATACTTAGGAATAGCATGGGGTGCAATTATCCATTTTTTCTGTGAGTGGGAGCTGTCTTCGTTTTGCAAAGAATTCGTTAATTTGAGAGCTCTTCATGAAAACGAAGCACTCGCTGCACATCTCTGATATACACAGCAAATGCACGCCGCTCTGACAATTACCTCATAATAAATAACGCGCTCTCTGTTTCGCTTTCGGAATCTTCTCTTTTTAAGTCAGTAATCTTAAAAAAAGTTTGTACTGGTATCCAACAACAATTTCATGGGATTTATGTTGCAAATTTTGAGTTTTTAAGAGCGAAACGACATTTGAATGTTGAAGACTATTAAAAGTGTCAAATATGTTTACAAGTATGTAAGTATGTTTGTAAAGAATCTTAGAATTTGGTGTTGAGAATGTTGGACCGAATGAAGGCTTAGTAGATGAGATCCGAAATTTCTTAAATGGTAGATTTGTGGATTCCACTGAAGCTGCTTGAAGGATATTTGCTTTCCCAATTCATTATTAGTCTCATACAATTATTCGACTTGATTGACATCTACCTTAACGGAAGAATATTTACTTTAGAGAAGGAAATGTGGAACAAGCCGTTGCTAATCCTGCAAGAACCAAAAAAAAGTTCGAATTTTTTGAAATGAATAGAAACGTTGCTTTTGCAATTTAATTTTTCTATATTGAAATTCCAGAACATTTCGTGTGAGATGGTAAAGGAAAACAGTGGACAGTTAGACAACTTGGGGCAGAGATAGTTATTTCTCGACTGTATGTGGTACCTCCAAAAGATGTTGAGTTATTCTATTTACGATTACTTCTATTACACGTTCGTAGTTTTTGAGAATTTACGATTATGTATGTTTATATGAAATGAAACAAACTTATTCTCCAAGGCAATTGCGAGATAAATTTGGGTTTATTTGTGATTTGAAAGTTCCTGCGAATGTATACTCAAAATACTTCACTTCAAGAACTTTTGTATCATGCTAACAATGTACATTCTTAGTTTAACGGTTCACGCAGGTTGCAGGTTGTAAGTTTGTTTTGAATTTCCGTATATTCTTTTTGTAGCATGCAAGTTTTTTTTTTTTTTTTTTGATAAAACAGAGATTGTATGAAAATGAGTGACTAGATTTAGTTGCTGGGGGACGGTAGAACAGATGGATGGATGGTGACGGCGACTAAGCCAGTGTAGCCTGAGTCTTGCTATTGGGAACTGTTGGAGGATGTAGAAGAAATTAAAATTGTCTGGCCCTATCCCAATAGAGAGGTCAAGATCCCCACTCTGAGCTGTTGCTAGCCGTAGACCTAGGAGCATAGGGTCCGGCTCAAATTATTGAGGGACCAGGAGGGGAACACATTTTTTGTAAATAAATGCGAAAAACACTGAATATAGTAGTTGGAATTATTTAAAAAGTACACCACAAATTAAAAATATTGTAACACGTACAAGTAATGTATAATGTAAGTAATATCTTTATGTATAATATCAATTTTTCTAATTTCAATTTAAGACTTTATTAAGAAGTTATTAATAATCAAAAATAAACTGCACAATCAGGCTGTTCACACTTCACTGAACAATTTAACACGTGTTCTCATTTCTGATGCTATTTTTAGAAAGTTCCGTTAGAATCAAAATAAAACAAAATTACATTTTAGTAGTTTGATCATATAAGAGTTTGTGTAGTTAAATTAAATCCAAAATTTGTATATTTGGCCTAAGGCAGCGACCACTTGCAGTGTTACGGAAAAAATGTAGGCCTTAGGTCAACTGCAATATTTTTGTAAAATTTCATAAAAACACATTTTCAGGTATAAACCATTTATCGTCTTCATTTTTTTAAATTTAGATTTATTCTGGGCGCCTGGCTCTCGAACTATTATTATAAAATTTGGAATTCAGATTGTCTGTGTTGTAAACATACTATTTTCTGTGCATATTTTAATTTGAAAGAACCTGCCTCTATTCACGCAAAATTTGTGAAAAACCCTTTAAATAAAAAAAATTTATTTTGATTTTAAGACATTAGTTTTAACGTTTATGGATACACTATCCTTTTGACATTCTTTTGAAGATAAAAGTATATACGATACTTTCGATCATCATTAGCATCCCGAAAAAAATGTAATTCTCTCTAATATCCATGGGGGTGCACGATATCCAATAGTCCGACCTACTAGACTTTAGCATACTAACTTTATAAAGTTTTTTATCGAAAAAAAAAAAAACTCAAATAGAAAGTGATCATTACTGATTCATACACCTCAGTTTTAATTCGCATGGAACGCATAATTAAACAAAGACTTAAATTAACTTTAAAAATTTAACTCTACTCTAATATTTCTCTTCTCTCTTAATGGTTATAAAATATGTGAAAAAAGAGACAAATGACGAGGGCGCAAAGAAAAAAAGATTTGATCATATATTACCTGTGAAGGACCGATGTTTAAATTTTCGAAGTAATATCGTCTTGAATTTTTTAATAAAAATTCATCAATTTCATTGTTTTCAAAATAAGTATCAGAACGTTTGCTTTTGCCCCGTCCAAAACCAAGGAAATATGCGATTTTCAATATGAGTTTCTCCTCTAAATAAGCAGTGCAAGGTTTTAATTCAAATAACAAATATTTAAAAATGACAGCATTCTCATTTGGGCTTGGCAAAATTTTAACTTTTAAATTAAGGGCACTTTTAAAAACTTCATCCTCGCTGGGTTTACAACTGAAGAATACGACTGGGCATGTTGCATCTGGCAACTGGTTGTCAATTTGAATGTAAAAAATTTTGAGATCAATCGATTTTTCATGTTGTGTAGAAATTATATCGCCCGTTATATTTTCCAAACTTATATATGCCAATTCTTCACATGGCTTCCGAGTTACAATTGATATGCCGATACCTTTCGGAAGTTCGAAGGAAATCTAAAATAGAAGAAAACATATTACATTGATAGGTAAATCGATATAGTAGCCTGAACTCAAACTGAAATAGAAAACACAGCTTTACGAAGTAAATATAAATCAAAAATATAAAAAAAGACTAACTTTGGCTATGCCGAAGTTGTAATACTCTTCACGCCCCTTCTAGTAGTCTTGAAATTTAGAATTTAGAATTTGGATATCGGTCAGAAACTTATAGTGTTCATATTTCAAGTCGATAGTATGAAAAACAAAAAAAAAAATCGAATAAGAACTTTCATTTGGATCCCAGTTTGTATGGGCGGTACCCCACTAGTGGTCCGATTAGGCTGATTCCGACAAATGTACTGCGTATGGTAAAATGAAAGCTCCGTGCAAAATTTCAGCTCTCTAGCTGAAAAATTGAGGGACTAGTTTGCATACATACAGACAGACAGACATACAGACAGACGGACACACAGACAGACGTACAGACAGTCATACATACAGACAGACGAGCAGACAGAAGGACATGGCTACATCAAATCGTCTCGTCGCGCTGATCAAGAATATATATACTTTATGGGGTCTCCGATGTCTCGTTCTGTGTGTTACAAACTTCATGACAAACTTATACGAGTAATACTATTCACTGCGTGAAGAGTATAAAAAAGCTGTGATGACACTATGCATTGTAAATGTCAACGAAACTTACCGAATGATCCTCAATTACATCATTTTTGTTTTTTTCGGTAAAAGCTTTGTTGTATAGGGATGCGTGATTCCATTGGGGATCTGATTGAAGGGAAATATTTTCTTGCTTCTTTTTAATATCACATACTTGTATAGCGCATATGGGACCATCCATTTTAGTTGTTATTTCTAATTTGCCAGAACCTGGGCGTAATTTTTGAGGAACTATATATTGTTCAAATGGTATATCTTTACAGTTTGCTACCCAAGACTTGGGTTCTGTTCTGCCAATAACTGCTTCACAGCCAGGACGTAATCCGCATAATCCATCACGACTCTAAGGGCGATGAAAATATGTGTATAAAAACTATTTGTTAAATGTAATATCGCTTACAAATATAGGAATAACAAGTAATAAATATAACAGAACTAAATCTAGAAAATCAGCCAAGTGTGAGTCGGACTCGCACACGGAAGGTTCCCTAGCATCATACAAGATTTTTTGCTTAAAATATTAAATTATGTTCATATTTAACAGCCTAAAAGTATACTAAAATTAATAGCTTAAAAGTATACTACAAAAAACAAAAAATTGTTAAACAAAAGGTTAAATTAAAGAACAATGCTTCTAAAAATGTGTATTTTTAGTATTTGTCGTTCTACACAATTACACACTCTGTGAAAATTTCAACTCTCTACCTATTACGGTTAATGAGATAGAGCAGGAGACGGACGGACAGTGTAAGCATAGTACTAGGGTCCCGTTAGCTCCCTATGGGTACGGAACCCTAAAAATGATGTGGGCACCACCAGTAAAATAAATTGATTTGTTTGTTGTTTTTTTTGTTAATCCGCTGTTACATTAGTGGTCTGCACAGCAAAACTCTCTCATTTTTTGTGTTTGTAGACAAGGAAAGTGCGCGGGTCGCTTACCCTTCTCTTTAATTTGAATAGAAGCATGAAAGAGAAGCCGTTTGTCACAAGAGAATCAATAAACTTTGAAGATATTTTGGCGTAATTAAAACCATTTTACAATCTCTCACATACATAGTTATATTACGATTTGGTACAATCACGGATTTAATTTGCTTGTCATCAACAAAACGTGGGGCATAATTTTTTTTAACTAAATATGACTCATGTGTTCGGTTAAGCAAACAAAACTATAAACTTCTCTGTGTGTCACAACCACTTTCCTGCACTTATCAATACAAAAAACATATATATGTCGAAAAAGCTAATTAGTATAAAAAAAATAAAAATGTCATATACAATATAAGCACATTGAAACACCATTTTTCAGTAATAAAGTAGTAAAATTTATAAACTAAACTCTGTTAAATTAAATTAAATGTTGTATGTATTAATATAAATTTTTGGATTAAATTAATGATTGAATGAATTAAATGTCGAAAATGTTTCTTAAAATTGATAATAAAAGTGTCAACGACCCAATAAAAAGAAAAAAATAATAATATTGAGATTTATAACATAACCCCATTGGCTTTAGGCCAATTACTTTCATGCCATTGTAATAGTTTGGTTAGGTGAGGTAGTAAATTTCTCCTCAAAAAACCAAATCAATTTGTTATTAGTTTTTTTTTCTAGCAGCTCTAGTTTTTGAGATACAGGTATTAGGTGTATCGGAAAGTTTTTGCATTTTTTTTTTTTTTGAATGAAAACACAATTTAAAAAGAATGGAAAAATTATTTATTTAAAGTATTGGACATTCGATTCTATACATTTTGTCCATCTTTCTGGAAATTTATGAATGTCATCCAAAAAAACCGTTAAACCTTTGAGGCAACCACTCATCAAATCATTTTTCGAGTTGAATTAGCCATGTCTGTCTGTACGTATGTCCATCTGCTAAGTTATTTCAATGATATTTTTGGCATATTAAAGGAACTATAGTGTCTCGCTATTACCAATACCTATTAAGAATTCAATAAACTCAACTTCATGTGGCAATGCTCGCATGTCTTGTTAGAGTCACATGATGAAAACTAGAAAACTCCTCCCAACTGCTAATACAGTTTTCAACCAAAACGGCCCGAGAACCGTGAGGAATTACTAGTAAAATTTGATGAAAGTCATCACATAAAAGAAATGTTTTCCTGGCAAATATATTAATGTTATTGTTTTCATCGGTACACAAATCTCTCAGCAATCTGTTAATCATTTTCAACTATTGGGAGTAATTCTTGATACCGAATTATCCAAAATTAGAATGGGTAATTTAATAGCATTATGCAATGTTCGATCTCCAACATTAGCAGATCTGTAGATTTCATCAAACAAAAACTGCTGATCGAACGGATCAATAGCATCAAATTGAACACCATCAGGTAAAACAGTGGGACTGGGTGAACCAAGCACTTGACAAGTTAAATTATGAGCAATCAATATTTCTTCAATTTCTATTAGACCTCGAATAAAAGAAACATTTTGATCCAAAGCCCTTAAAAAATCTTCTCATAAATGCTCTCTGATCTCATTTCACAATGGCTAAAGCATTCTCTGGATAATTTAGAGCACATATGAAACCAAAGAAATATTGCATTTGCTTGGGCGAATTAAATTGTGCAGCTTCATTTAAACATTCAAGCCACTCAGTATCATTAGAGGCGATACCGCACACATGGCATGCTTTAATAAAAGTTGTGTAAACAATGCCAGTATAAGTGACAACATCTGCAAAATATCTAGGACCGCGCACATGCGAGAAATAACTTTTCCGCTATATAACTGCCTCCTTTGACATACTCTTTCCATACTTTGCCAAGTATAATGCAAAGGAATTTCAAGATACGTGTACTGATGAGCGCTTGAATCAACAGAATGCAATTTAAAATATGCTAACAATTTAGTTTGCTTAACATTTTGGACGGCTTGACGCTCTTGACCTCATCTAAATGAGACAATTTGACCTTGTGGCAAATGAAGGTCAAGCATATAAATTATATGAGATTAATAATGCATGGGACGTATTTATACAACATACGATGCGTACGTGGATCAGGCAATTCAGTGCACACAGCTTTGTCAATATCAATAGCACAACTTATCTTCTTTTCTGAAACTCAATTGCAACCAAAATACTTTTTTGTCTACAATTTTAGTAATTAATTTTGTAAAATTGTAAGTTGTACTACCTGTATGATATTTGTTGGTATTTGTTGTAAATAGTCAGATATACTATTGTGCAAACCCGTATCTCCATTTGGAAATAGCAACGGATATGCGCCAAAGGTTCCAATGAAGAATCCAACACAGATACATGTTTAAACACACGACAACGAGTGTGCACCAAGTAGAATTCTCGTCTTACTCTTTATACTCTTTACGGGAGTGAATAGTATTATAAGTTTGTCATGAAGTTTGTAACACACAGAAGGAGACATCGCAGACCACATAAAGTATATCTGTGGCAATAAGTCATAGTAGCTTATGTCGAAAATCTATGTTTTAAGATATTGCCCATTTTGTGTAAAGTAATTTCTGTTTGGTTTCATTTCATATATATAAGTACTTACGCAAAAAAAATTATAAAAAATAAAATACATGCTAAATAAATTTTGTAAAATATTTTTATAAAAGTAGATTTCACAACCTTTCTAACAAGTATAAATTTGATTTAGTTTATTTATTCCAATAATTGTTTGAAAGAGTTTGAAAATTGGATTTGTGAAAAAATCATATGTGTACGAATTTGTAGTGATCAGGATAAACTATATATTACTATGATTCTATACCATATTTTTAGATTTTTTTTAGCCAAAATACGTGTATTGAAGCGGTTAATAGTAATAGCGTTCAAACTCAATTCACTCAATTTTTGACATAAGCTACTATGACTTATTGCCACAGACATATAGTATTTGTGATCAGCTCGATGAAACGAGTTGATTTAGCCATGTCCGTCTGATCGCAAAACTAGTCCCTCAGTTTTTGAGCTAGATATAGGTTTCTTTTTACAAAACGCTGATCAAGGAAATCAGCCAAATCGGATCACTAGGGGGAGTAACTCCCATACAAAACCCCTTTTAAATTAATGTTCTTATTAGAACAAGGTTTTTTGTTTTTTGACTTATTGAACTAAAATTTGGACACTATATGTTTCCATCAACCATGTAAATTTCATGATCCTAGAGTTACCAGCAGGGGTACCTCCCATACCAATCCACATTAAATGACAAACTTATAAAGAGTAATTGTACAATAAAGTGCCACTTAATCTGTATTGAGTAAATGTTTTTTTTTTAAAAACATTGAATCATAAAATAGAAACTTACAATAACACAATAATAAGATATAAATGTTCCGTGAAGAGTATTACAACTTCAGCTTAGCCAAAGTTAGTCTTTTTTATATTTCCTCGCTAAAGAAGTTTCACTTGTTAACAGCAGCAACAACGAAAACAACAGCAACAAATCAAAATCAAATATCATGTAAGAGGAGAGCAAAGACTCAAGCACTTGTAATTGCGGGCAGTTGTCTAATTGTTGTTGATAAAGCCAAACAGCAGCAGCAACAACAACAACAGTAACAAAGCATCAACGACGCAAGCAAGGTAAAGTGAGTAAAGTAAGCAAACATAGGTAAAGCACATGATGTAAGAAATAGAGGTGATGCCAATTTTGTACCGTTATGTGTCGATCTCTCAAAATGATCCTTATTTCTTAATTTTTACGCTGACTTTATAACACAAATTTGTACATTTCAATGCATTTTCACGTTATGTTCAACACTAAATGCGTGTTTTTCAGCGTTTTAATACACTGATAATACTTGTTTACTAAAATTTGAGAGTGAGCAATTTTGAGAGCGTAACAGGCCAAATTGGCATCACCTCTATTTCTTACATCATAGATAAAGCATCTCTCTCTCTCTCTTTTACTCATGCACAAACACTTATTCTCTACGCTACAGACGCACAAGCAAATACTAAAGCATCCTTATCTTGATTTCCGTAACACGTTTTTTGAACTAACACCTCGCTAAACAAGTTTCACTGCAAAAGGTATTTAATTGTTTTATTTGTAAAATTTCAATAGATGATATATACAATATATATCATTCTATCGTTGCCGTGCAAAGCCTATTTTGATAAAATTTTGCCGGGGCGTAGCAAAGCACAGCTATTAGGTACAAAAATAATGGCCGTTTCCATATTGTTTATTTTTATGCATGAATTTCGGAATAAATTTTTAATGAATGTGGTCATGCTATATGTCGTTTTAAAGCGCGTTTTTCGCTCTATCTTTTAGACTAATTATCTTTTTATTATCGTCATACCTTTCTGATTTCCGACCACTTTTTGTGATGCTATCAAAACAAGAAATTCGCATTATTTTGCTTCACGAGTTCAAACTTGGCCACAATGCTGCGGAGACGACACGAAATATCAATAAAGCATGGGGCGAGGATATTGCTTCCGAATGTACCACACGTAGATGGTTTGAAAAATTTTGAGCAGTGATACCAGCCTTGAAGATAAAGAGGGTCGCGGCCGCCCATCTGAGGTTGACAATGACGAATTGAAAGACTTAATCGAAGCCGATCCTCGCAAAACCACACGAGAAATCGCAGAGGAAC
Source organism: Amiota mariae (assembly GCA_035041805.1). Lineage (NCBI taxonomy): Eukaryota > Metazoa > Arthropoda > Insecta > Diptera > Drosophilidae > Amiota > Amiota mariae. The sequence goes on along the minus strand of JAWNKV010000477.1, from coordinate 89,440 downwards.
TCAACGTCGATCACTCAACAGTCGTACGCCATCTGAAGCAAATAGGGAAGTCAAAAAAACTCGATAAATGGGTGCCGCATGAATTGAACGAAAATCAAAAAAATCGTCGTTTTGAGGTGTCATCGTCTCTTCTTCAGCGCAACAAAAATGACCCGTTTCTCGACCGAATCATAACGTGCGATGAAAAATGGATCCTCTACGACAACCGGCGACGTTCCGCGCAGTGGTTGGAAAGCGACGAGGCTTCACAACACTTCCCGAAGCCTGCACCAAAAGAAGATTATGGTTACTGTTTGGTGGTCAGCAGCCGGTCTCATCCATCACAGCTTTCTGAATCCAGGCGAAACGATCACGGCAGAGAAGTACTGCCAACAAATCGACGAAATACACCAGAAGCTTCGACGTATGTGCCCGAGATTGGTCAATATGAAGGGACTAATCCTGCTCCATGACAACGCTCGACCGCACGACGCACAACTGACCTTGCAGAAGTTGAACGAATTGGGTTACGAGACTCTACCTCCTCCGCCATATTCACCGAACCTCTCGCCCACTGACTACCATTTTTTCAAACACCTCGACAACTTCCTGCGCGAGAAATGCTTCAAAAATCAAGACGATGCCAAAAACGCCTTCAACGCTTTCATCGCCTCCAGAACTCCGGACTTTTATGTTACCGGCATAAATAAACTTGTTTCTCGTTGGCAAAAATGTATTGATTGTAATGGTTTTTATTTCGATTAATAAAGTTTATTCTGAGCTGCGTTACGTTCATTTAAAGTAGCTGTTTGAAAACGGCCATTATTTTTGCACCAACCTAATACATAAAAACAAAAAAAAAAAAAAAAATAAAAAAATAGAAAACAGCGGACCGCAAGATTCAAACTCACGCACTAATGCGTCTGAGTCTTACACCCTAAACACCACACCATTAAGATCACTGAATCTTCTTCGCTTAAGTAGACAGACAAAGTGCGCTATATTGGTTTCTTCACTGTGTAAGCCAGTGAGCCGTATGGTTTTTTTAATGCTTGTTGTTGTTTTTGTAAACGCTAGGGTAAAATTGTGCTGATGTCTCCGTACTAATATATAGATTAAATGCTTTTTATTATTAAGCTACCCGAATGTAGCTGTTCGGACTTATGTTTATTTATATTTATATAGAACTAAGATTATAATTACAAATTATAATTTTAGTTATTAATATGAGCAATAGCATAAAAGGCCTTCAGCTCAGGGGGAGAGTTAGGAAGGATTGTAGGAAATTAGAAAAGTGCAGGACCAGACTTAAGCGGGAATCGAACCCGCGACTCTAGGATGTCAGCTTGGCGCACTAACCATTGAGCCAACGAGTCAGTAAAAAAAAATGTATTCGACATCTTCATTTGAGGATTGGGTTACTTCGTTATGGATAATAAATGGTCGAGAAGATGTGAAGAAGGTAGTCAGACGTTATACTTATTGCTAATCACTACATAACTCGACTACTACAGCAAGTAATGGGTTCACTTCCTAGTGACAGATTTTTGGCATACCGATCTTTCTTAGTGGTTGGTATGGATTTGTGTGGACCATTTTTAACGTCGTATCGGATTCGAAACATACTTAGCAGTTTTCATTTGTTTCTCGTCAAAAGCTGTTCATGTAGAGCTAATATCAGATTTATCAACTAATGTTTTCATTCACAGCTTAGTGAATTTAAACAACAGTTTTTTGATAACAAATCAATCAGCAGTTTACAAGAGTTCAGCTCGAAGATTGGATTCAACTTTAAATGTATACCTCCACGGGCACCGCATTTTGGAGGCTTGTAGGAAGCAGCTGTAAAATTAATGAAAAGTCTATTCATCAAGAATATGGACAATTCATTCCTTACGACGAGCTTCAAACTGTGGCACAAGAAGAAGAAGTGATTCTAAACTCACGACCACTGGTTCCATTATCAGAGGATCCCAATGATGGCGAAGTTTTAACACCGGCACATCTGATAATTGGTTCATCACTGATGGCAATTCCCGAGTCATTGGGGACAGATGTGAAGATATCGAAATTAACGCGATGGCAGCACATCACTTATCTAAAACAACGGTTTTGGGAACTATGGAAAAGAGATTATATACCACGTTGCAAGTTCGTTCCAAGTGGCTTAAACCAGAAGCAAATATTGAGATTGGTCAAATGGTTATCGTTCATGGACACAACACACCCCTTCAACATTGGCTGTTGGGCCGAATAACAAACACTATCTCAGGTACTGATGGATATATTCGAGTAGTGGACATTAGTACAAAGAAGGGTCAAATGCGAAGGCCAATTCACAAGGTCTTTCCACTTCCAATTCAATGATTTTGAAAGTATTTGAGTCCTTTCAACGGGCGGAGTATGTTCGGCCTTATGTTATTTATTTGTTTCAATAAGTATTTGTATATGTTAAGTTGTTCTTTTATGAATAGTTCTGTTAAGTTATTAATGCTATGTAAAATGTTCTATTATGTCAAAGCTTTAATTTAATAAGTAATTATACGTTAGTTAAGTTTTTTTAGTCTGCAATAAAAACCTAATCAAAACACACGTTTATGGATTCAACATTTTAGCGACCGTGAGAGGACAGCAATCGGCTGTTCTTTGATGGAATTTGGTGGATGTATATTGGGTCAAGCTCCACATATGAAGCATTTGTAGCAGATCATTGGGCATCTGGCATTGTAGTGATATCTACAAAGGATCATCGCAGCATTCAAAGCTTTGAAGTCAACCTCGCAACTCAAAGCTATCATCGGAACATTTGGCAAATCAGCAACAGTGTAATATTATCGCCAACGTACACACAAGTACATTGGATACAACAGAAGGAGTTCTGGTTTGTTAGCCTGGAAGCATCGCAAACTGTATGCATTAAATGAAATTTTGTGCTGTGAAAAACAACGGATAAAACTGTGCGTTAAAATAAAACGGAAGCTTTCGGTACACTGTATAGCTAACATAACCGAAGTTATTACTATTTTCCTTCATTCCAATATATTCGCTGCACTTTAAATTTGTGATAAAAAAGCTTAAGCGCTGTCAGGGTACTTTATTTATTACTTTGTTAGCATTATTGGATATCAATTTTCGTTACTCCTTGTACTCTTGTTCGCTATCGCTCTTTCGTATAGTTTACTAGCTTGTGTTCGCTCTTACTTTTTTTGAGTTATTTTTGTTTAATCGCATATTGTGCTTGTTTGTTAACAGCTGTGAACAGAATTTGATTTTGAGAGATTTTCTTTTAAGAGAATAATTCGCCCAATTCTATTGTTTTAACATGGGGAATATATTTACATTTAATTGTGAGAAAAAATTGATAACATTGAAGCAACAACAATTCACTAAGCTTAAAAATATTTTGAAAATTAAGGAACATGTGAAGGTTAATGTTACGCAAATAAATATAAACGATTTAGAAGGTTATGAAAAAATTATAGAAGCATATTTAAGAGATTTATGTGAAATGCAAACAACTATTGAAAATTTAGATCCTATTGATGAGCAACGGACAGAAATTGAAATTGCGTATATGAGTACAATGTCTCTTAGTAATCAACATAAAAAAAGTGTTTTCGATGAGCCTACATTATTAAACTCAACAAATGCAAATTCGCACTAGAATCGTATGCCTTCATTGAAGTTACCCAAAATCGATGGAAAATACTGTGATTACAAAAGGTTCAAAGCAGCATTTACACACAAGGTGGATGAAGATTTATCAATTTCAACGATTGATAAATTTGACTATTTAATTGGCTGTTTATCTGGAGATGCTATAAGTGTTATATCTTCATTTCAAATAACAGAAGAAAATTATAATAAAGCAGTATCAATGTTGAATGATCGCTATGATAAAGGACTTATTTTTAACGAACATATCTCTAATTTATTTGATGTCCCTGCAATATCCTAATCTAATCCTCTCTCTCTTCGTCACATTTTGAACACATTCGTTGGTTTGAAATCATCTCTTCTCTCATTAGGTTCAAAAGAAGATGTTATGAACGCAATGTTGATTCATCTCATTTTAATAAAGGTTGATGGAGAAACGAAGCAGACATATGACAAAACGCAGGACTTCGATAATTTATCGTCTTGGGACGAATGCTGTAAAACTTTACATCGGCATTGTCAATATCTGGAAAGCAATGGGAAACATATTTTTGAAAAGCCAAAATTAGATAAGCAGAAGGATGGAAATAAAAACGTTTTCATCACTGCACACAACAACAATAACTGTCCAAAATGTAATTCATCAAACCATTTACTAGGTGTATGTCCTATTTACACTAAGCTAAGCATTTACGATCGGTTCCAGTTTGTCAGATAGCAGCTCAATGCTCATCAAAATCTCGGTGTCGTACATGTAATGGATTACATCATACCACTTTGCACCAGTGGTCTTAATATAAGAAAAATTTGGAGTGTATCAACCAGCACGGGCATTATTGGATTCTGGGTCTGAAGTCAATTTCATGACTGAGCAATTGGCAAAACGTTTACAGCTGAAGTTTATGCATCAAGCGTGGCAAATTTCGGGCATAGCAAATTTACGAACACGGATGAAATTTTCAGTCAACATAAAGTTAAAATCTAGAATATCGGCTGATGAGTGGAGCTTAAATTTCGCTGTGACAAAATCTATTTAACTTAGTCAACCTGAACGTTGTATGAAAATTCAAATTGGAACATACCAAATGATATCGACTTATCTGACCCATATTTCTATAAACCGCAAAAAATAGACTTATTGATTAGTACTCAAGAATTTTTTGACTTACTAACAGGTGGAAAAATCTCATTGGGCAATGGCCTACCCTATTTACTCAATACATCACTTGGTTGGATTGTTGGATGTAAAGTTGAAGGAGAGATAGGATCAAATAGGTTCAAATGCAATGTGGCACAATCCCGAAATTTGGATGGAGTTTGCGTCGTTTTTGGGATATTGAGGAGTTTAATATATCGAATGTTAAATATCTTACAGAAGAAGAGCAGTTATGTGAAGAGCATTTCACCAAAAATACAAAGTTTAATGATGCAGGGCGTGTACAAGTTCGCTTGCCATTTAAACGACCATTTGAAGAACTTGGAAATTCCTTTGAAATTGAAATGAGACGGTTTTTGCAGTTAGAAAGACGGTTAGATCGAGATAAGCAACTTAAATTATTGTACACAGAATTCATTGTTGAATATATGGAACTACAACATATGCAACTAGCAACAAAATTTGATATTAATCAGTCACATTACATCATACCCCATCATTGTGTTTTACGTCCCCAAAGTGTTAGCACGAAGTTAAGAGTAGTATTTGACGCGTCAGCAAAAACTTCGTTGCAAAGATCATTGAATGATCTCTTAATGGTTGGCCCGACAATACAACAAGATCTCGTTATAACTTTGTTGTCATTTCGTCTTCATAAGTATGCCTTGACAGCTGACGTGAAGAAGATGTATAGGCAATTTTTGGTTGATTCACACGATATAGCATATCAATATATATTTTGGAGAAATTGTGCTAATGATGAACTAAGACTTTTTCAGTTGAATACATTCACATATGGAATGTCATGCTCACCATTCTTAGCAATTCGGAGTTTGCAGTTTATTACTGATCAATTTCAGAATGAATTCCCAGTCGAAGCTGCTGTTGTACGCGAAGATATGTATGTTGATGATCTTCTTACGGGTGCAGATAGTATTCAGCAACAAAAAACGTCGGAAGTCACAAATTTATTGCGAAAAGCTGGTTTAGAACTTGCAAAATTCAACGTCAGTAGTTCCGAGGAAATGGTTGATAATGCACTCTTTACAGTTGATGAAACAGATGTTACGAAGGCACTAGGCATGTGTTTGAAGCCTAATTTGGACGTGTTATGCTTTCAGTATCAGTTACCTACAAATGAATGGAGTTCAAAACGAGTGGTGGTGTCAACAGTAGCACGATTGTATGACTTAATTGGACTATTGAGTCCTATAATCATTCGTTGAAAGATGTTCATTCAAGAATTATGGTTTAAAACCATATTGAAGTACCTCGTTATGGATATATCTCGTTGGAGCATGATTGTGAGATCCATGGCTTTTCGGATGCATCACAAAAAGCATATGGTTGCTACATTTATGTTCGTGTTAAGATTAATGATGAATTCAAAACTTCTTTATTGTTTGCGAAATCCAAATTGGCACCAATTAAGCCGGTTTCTTTGCCACGTCTAGAGTTATGTGCTGCATATTTGTTATGTCAAACATGGCAAATAATTAGACATAAACTTACCACATATACTATCAAAGTTTACTTCTGGACAGATTCGAAAATCTTGTTGCAGTGGCTGCAAATACATTCATCACAACTTAATAGTTTTGTATCAAATCGGGTATCGGAAATGCAGTCTTATTCAAAATATGTTAGGTGGCGGCATGTACCTGGAAAAGACAATCCAGCAGACATCGTGTCTCGTGGTTGTGAGGCAAAATATCTTGCAAATACAATATGGTTTAATGGACCAGAATTTCTAAGGTTGGATGAGTCGAATTGGCCAGAAGCTATCGTAAGTGCGAAGATTAACGAGGTAGAGTTAGAAAGACGTAAAGCGATAGTTATGAAGTGTAGCGATAGTGGCATCGTTGCAACCATGAATTTAAATAACAGTTTTTTGATAACAAATCAATCAGCAGTTTACAAGAGTTCAGCTCGAAGATTGGATTCAACTTTAAATGTATACCTCCACGGGCACCGCATTTTGGAGGCTTGTGGGAAGCAGCTACAAAATCAATACATATAACAGAAGGAGTTCTGGTTTGTTAGCCTGGAAGCATCGCAAACTGTATGCATTAAATGAAATTTTGTGCTGTGAAAAACAACGGATAAAACTGTGCGTTAAAATAAAACGGAAGCTTTCGGTACACTGTATAGCTAACATAACCGAAGTTATTACTATTTTCCTTCATTCCAATATATTCGCTGCACTTTAAATTTGTGATAAAAAAGCTTAAGCGCTGTCAGGGTACTTTATTTATTACTTTGTTAGCATTATTGGATATCAATTTTCGTTACTCCTTGTACTCTTGTTCGCTATCGCTCTTTCGTATAGTTTACTAGCTTGTGTTCGCTCTTACTTTTTTTGAGTTATTTTTGTTTAATCGCATATTGTGCTTGTTTGTTAACAGCTGTGAACAGAATTTGATTTTGAGAGATTTTCTTTTAAGAGAATAATTCGCCCAATTCTATTGTTTTAACATGGGGAATATATTTACATTTAATTGTGAGAAAAAATTGATAACATTGAAGCAACAACAATTCACTAAGCTTAAAAATATTTTGAAAATTAAGGAACATGTGAAGGTTAATGTTACGCAAATAAATATAAACGATTTAGAAGGTTATGAAAAAATTATAGAAGCATATTTAAGAGATTTATGTGAAATGCAAACAACTATTGAAAATTTAGATCCTATTGATGAGCAACGGACAGAAATTGAAATTGCGTATATGAGTACAATGTCTCTTAGTAATCAACATAAAAAAAGTGTTTTCGATGAGCCTACATTATTAAACTCAACAAATGCAAATTCGCACTAGAATCGTATGCCTTCATTGAAGTTACCCGAAATCGATGGAAAATACTGTGATTACAAAAGGTTCAAGGCAGCATTTACACACATGGTGGATGAAGATTTATCAATTTCAACGATTGATAAATTTAACTATTTAATTGACTGTTTATCTGGAGATGCTTTAAGTGTTATATCTTCATTTCAAATAACAGAAGAAAATTATAATAAAGCAGTATCAATGTTGAATGATCGCTATGATAAAGGACTTATTTTTAACGAACATATCTCTAATTTATTTGATGTCGCTGCAATATCCTAATCTAATCCTCTCTCTCTTCGTCACATTTTGAACACATTCGTTGGTTTGAAATCATCTCTTCTCTCATTAGGTTCAAAAGAAGATGTTATGAACGCAATTTTGATTCATCTCATTTTAATAAAGGTTGATGGAGAAACGAAGCAGACATATGACAAAACGCAGGACTTCGATAATTTATCGTCTTGGGACGAATGCTGTAAAACTTTACATCGGCATTGTCAATATCTGGAAAGCAATGGGAAACATATTTTTGAAAAGCCAAAATTAGATAAACAGAAGGATGGAAATAAAAACGTTTTCATGACTGCACACAACAACAATAACGATAATCGATAATTTCAATGGTTTCGCGGCATTCTCGACTTTCGCTCATTCCAACAGCAGTGGTCTTAATATAAGAAAAATTTGGAGTGTATCAACCAGCACGGGCATTATTGGATTCTGGGTCTGAAGTCAATTTCATGACTGAGCAATTGGCAAAACGTTTACAGCTGAAGTTTATGCATCAAGCGTGGCAAATTTCGGGCATAGCAAATTTACGAACACGGATGAAATTTTCAGTCAACATAAAGTTAAAATCTAGAATATCGGCTGATGAGTGGAGCTTAAATTTCGCTGTGACAAAATCTATTTCACTTAGTCAACCTGAACGTTGTATGAAAATTTCAAATTGGAACATACCAAATGATATCGACTTATCTGACCCATATTTCTATAAACCGCAAAAAATAGACTTATTGATTAGTACTCAAGAATTTTTTGACTTACTAACAGGTGGAAAAATCTCATTGGGCAATGGCCTACCCTATTTACTCAATACATCACTTGGTTGGATTGTTGGAGGTAAAGTTGAAGGAGAGATAGGATCAAATAGGTTCAAATGCAATGTGGCACAATCCCGAAATTTGGATGGAGTTTGCGTCGTTTTTGGGATATTGAGGAGTTTAATATATCGAATGTTAAACATCTTACAGAAGAAGAGCAGTTATGTGAAGAGCATTTCACCAAAAATACAAAGTTTAATGATGCAGGGCGTGTACAAGTTCGCTGTCATGTAAACGACCATTTGAAGAACTTGGAAATTCCTTTGAAATTGAAATGAGACGGTTTTTGCAGTTAGAAAGACGGTTAGATCGAGATAAGCAACTTAAATTATTGTACACAGAATTCATTGTTGAATATATGGAACTACAACATATGCAACTAGCAACAAAATTTGATATTAATCAGTCACATTACATCATACCCCATCATTGTGTTTTACGTCCCCAAAGTGTTAGCACGAAGTTAAGAGTAGTATTTGACGCGTCAGCAAAAACTTCGTTGCAAAGATCATTGAATGATCTCTTAATGGTTGGCCCGACAATACAACAAGATCTCGTTATAACTTTGTTGTCATTTCGTCTTCATAAGTATGCCTTGACAGCTGACGTGAAGAAGATGTATAGGCAATTTTTGGTTGATTCACACGATAGAGCATATCAATATATATTTTGGAGAAATTGTGCTAATGATGAACTAAGACTTTTTCAGTTGAATACATTCACATATGGAATGTCATGCTCACCATTCTTAGCAATTCGGAGTTTGCAGTTTATTACTGATCAATTTCAGAATGAATTCCCAGTCGAAGCTGCTGTTGTACGCGAAGATATGTATGTTGATGATCTTTTTACGGGTGCAGATAGTATTCAGCAGATACAACAAAAAACGTCGGAAGGCACAAATTTATTGCGAAAAGCTGGTTTAGAACTTGCAAAATTCAACGTCAGTAGTTCCGAGGAAATGGTTGATAATGCACTCTTTACAGTTGATGAAACAGATGTTACGAGGGCACTAGGCATGTGTTTGAAGCCTAATTTGGACGTGTTATGCTTTCAGTATCAGTTACCTACAAATGAATGGAGTTCAAAACGAGTGGTGGTGTCAACAGTAGCACGATTGTATGACTTAATTGGACTATTGAGTCCTATAATCATTCGTTGAAAGATGTTCATTCAAGAATTATGGTTTAAAACCATATTGAAGTACCTCGTTATGGATATATCTCGTTGGAGCATGATTGTGAGATCCATGGCTTTTCGGATGCATCACAAAAAGCATATGGTTGCTACATTTATGTTCGTGTTAAGATTAATGATGAATTCAAAACTTCTTTATTGTTTGCGAAATCCAAATTGGCACCAATTAAGCCGGTTTCTTTGCCACGTCTAGAGTTATGTGCTGCATATTTGTTATGTCAAACATGGCAAATAATTAGACATAAACTTACCACATATACTATCAAAGTTTACTTCTGGACAGATTCGAAAATCGTGTTGCAGTGGCTGCAAATACATTCATCACAACTTAATAGTTTTGTAGCAAATCGGATATCGGAAATGCAGTCTTATTCAAAACATGTTAGATGGCGGCATGTACCTAGAAAAGACAATCCAGCAGACATCGTGTCTCGTGGTTGTGAGGCAAAATATCTTGCAAATACAATATGGTTTAATGGACCAGAATTTCTAAGGTTGGATGAGTCGAATTGGCCAGAAGCTATCGTAAGTGCGAAGATTAACGAGGTAGAGTTAGAAAGACGTAAAGCGATAGTTATGAAGTGTAGCGATAGTGGCATCGTTGCAACCATGAATTTAAATAATAGTTTTTTGATAACAAATCAATCAGCAGTTTACAAGAGTTCAGCTCGAAGATTGGATTCAACTTTAAATGTATACCTCCACGGGCACCGCATTTTGGAGGCTTGTGGGAAGCAGCTTCAAAATCAATACATATAACAGAAGGAGTTCTGGTTTGTTAGCCTGGAAGCATCGCAAACTGTATGCATTAAATGAAATTTTGTGCTGTGAAAAACAACGGATAAAACTGTGCGTTAAAATAAAACGGAAGCTTTCGGTACACTGTATAGCTAACATAACCGAAGTTATTACTATTTTCCTTCATTCCAATATATTCGCTGCACTTTAAATTTGTGATAAAAAAGCTTAAGCGCTGTCAGGGTACTTTATTTATTACTTTGTTAGCATTATTGGATATCAATTTTCGTTACTCCTTGTACTCTTGTTCGCTATCGCTCTTTCGTATAGTTTACTAGCTTGTGTTCGCTCTTACTTTTTTTGAGTTATTTTTGTTTAATCGCATATTGTGCTTGTTTGTTAACAGCTGTGAACAGAATTTGATTTTGAGAGATTTTCTTTTAAGAGAATAATTCGCCCAATTCTATTGTTTTAACATGGGGAATATATTTACATTTAATTGTGAGAAAAAATTGATAACATTGAAGCAACAACAATTCACTAAGCTTAAAAATATTTTGAAAATTAAGGAACATGTGAAGGTTAATGTTACGCAAATAAATATAAACGATTTAGAAGGTTATGAAAAAATTATAGAAGCATATTTAAGAGATTTATGTGAAATGCAAACAACTATTGAAAATTTAGATCCTATTGATGAGCAACGGACAGAAATTGAAATTGCGTATATGAGTACAATGTCTCTTAGTAATCAACATAAAAAAAGTGTTTTCGATGAGCCTACATTATTAAACTCAACAAATGCAAATTCGCACTAGAATCGTATGCCTTCATTGAAGTTACCCAAAATCGATGGAAAATACTGTGATTACAAAAGGTTCAAGGCAGCATTTACACACAAGGTGGATGAAGATTTATCAATTTCAACGATTGATAAATTTGACTATTTATATGTTTATCTGGAGATGCTATAAGTGTTATATCTTCATTTCAAATAACAGAAGAAAATTATAATAAAGCAGTATCAATGTTGAATGATCGCTATGATAAAGGACTTATTTTTAACGAACATATCTCTAATTTATTTGATGTCCCTGCAATATCCTAATCTAATCCTCTCTCTCTTCGTCACATTTTGAACACATTCGTTGGTTTGAAATCATCTCTTCTCTCATTAGGTTCAAAAGAAGATGTTATGAACGCAATGTTGATTCATCTCATTTTAATAAAGGTTGATGGAGAAACGAAGCAGACATATGACAAAACGCAGGACTTCGATAATTTATCGTCTTGGGACGAATGCTGTAAAACTTTACATCGGCATTGTCAATATCTGGAAAGCAATGGGAAACATATTTTTGAAAAGCCAAAATTAGATAAGCAGAAGGATGGAAATAAAAACGTTTTCATCACTGCACACAACAACAATAACTGTCCAAAATGTAATTCATCAAACCATTTACTAGGTGTATGTCCTATTTACACTAAGCTAAGCATTTACGATCGGTTCCAGTTTGTCAGATAGCAGCTCAATGCTCATCAAAATCTCGGTGTCGTACATGTAATGGATTACATCATACCACTTTGCACCAGTGGTCTTAATATAAGAAAAATTTGGAGTGTATCAACCAGCACGGGCATTATTGGATTCTGGGTCTGAAGTCAATTTCATGACTGAGCAATTGGCAAAACGTTTACAGCTGAAGTTTATGCATCAAGCGTGGCAAATTTCGGGCATAGCAAATTTACGAACACGGATGAAATTTTCAGTCAACATAAAGTTAAAATCTAGAATATCGGCTGATGAGTGGAGCTTAAATTTCGCTGTGACAAAATCTATTTCACTTAGTCAACCTGAACGTTGTATGAAAATTTCAAATTGGAACATACCAAATGATATCGACTTATCTGACCCATATTTCTATAAACCGCAAAAAATAGACTTATTGATTAGTACTCAAGAATTTTTTGACTTACTAACAGGTGGAAAAATCTCATTGGGCAATGGCCTACCCTATTTACTCAATACATCACTTGGTTGGATTGTTGGATGTAAAGTTGAAGGAGAGATAGGATCAAATAGGTTCAAATGCAATGTGGCACAATCCCGAAATTTGGATGGAGTTTGCGTCGTTTTTGGGATATTGAGGAGTTTAATATATCGAATGTTAAACATCTTACAGAAGAAGAGCAGTTATGTGAAGAGCATTTCACCAAAAATACAAAGTTTATTGATGCAGGGCGTGTACAAGTTCGCTTGCCATTTAAACGACCATTTGAAGAACTTGGAAATTCCTTTGAAATTGAAATGAGACGGTTTTTGCAGTTAAAAAGACGGTTAGATCGAGATAAGCAACTTAAATTATTGTACACAGAATTCATTGTTGAATATATGGAACTACAACTTATGCAACTAGCAACAAAATTTGATATTAATCAGTCACATTACATCATACCCCATCATTGTGTTTTACGTCCCCAAAGTGTTAGCACGAAGTTAAGAGTAGTATTTGACGCGTCAGCAAAAACTTCGTTGCAAAGATCATTGAATGATCTCTTAATGGTTGGCCCGACAATACAACAAGATCTCGTTATAACTTTGTTGTCATTTCGTCTTCATAAGTATGCTTTGACAGCTGACGTGAAGAAGATGTATAGGCAATTTTTGGTTGATTCACACGATAGAGCATATCAATATATATTTTGGAGAAATTGTGCTAATGATGAACTAAGACTTTTTCAGTTGAATACATTCACATATGGAATGTCATGCTCACCATTCTTAGCAATTCGGAGTTTGCAGTTTATTACTGATCAATTTCAGAATGAATTCCCAGTCGAAGCTGCTGTTGTACGCGAAGATATGTATGTTGATGATCTTCTTACGGGTGCAGATAGTATTCAGCAACAAAAAACGTCGGAAGTCACAAATTTATTGCGAAAAGCTGGTTTAGAACTTGCAAAATTCAACGTCAGAAGTTCCGAGGAAATGGTTGATAATGCACTCTTTACAGTTGATGAAACAGATGTTACGAAGGCACTAGGCATGTGTTTGAAGCCTAATTTGGACGTGTTATGCTTTCAGTATCAGTTACCTACAAATGAATGGAGTTCAAAACGAGTGGTGGTGTCAACAGTAGCACGATTGTATGACTTAATTGGACTATTGAGTCCTATAATCATTCGTTGAAAGATGTTCATTCAAGAATTATGGTTTAAAACCATATTGAAGTACCTCGTTATGGATATATCTCGTTGGAGCATGATTGTGAGATCCATGGCTTTTCGGATGCATCACAAAAAGCATATGGTTGCTACATTTATGTTCGTGTTAAGATTAATGATGAATTCAAAACTTCTTTATTGTTTGCGAAATCCAAATTGGCACCAATTAAGCCGGTTTCTTTGCCACGTCTAGAGTTATGTGCTGCATATTTGTTATGTCAAACATGGCAAATAATTAGACATAAACTTACCACATATACTATCAAAGTTTACTTCTGGACAGATTCGAAAATCGTGTTGCAGTGGCTGCAAATACATTCATCACAACTTAATAGTTTTGTAGCAAATCGGATATCGGAAATGCAGTCTTATTCAAAATATGTTAGATGGCGGCATGTACCTGGAAAAGACAATCCAGCAGACATCGTGCCTCGTGGTTGTGAGGCAAAATATCTTGCAAATACAATATGGTTTAATGGACCAGAATTTCTAAGGTTGGATGAGTCGAACTGGCCAGAAGCTATCGTAAGTGCGAAGATTAACGAGGTAGAGTTAGAAAGACGTAAAGCGATAGTTATGAAGTGTAGCGATAGTGGCATCGTTGGAACCATGATTGATCAGATAATCAATCGGTTTTCATCATATCGTCGTATTTTGAGTGTCATGTCCTATAAGTTGAGAGCATATAATAGAACTCTAGTTGACAAGGGATTAGTTCCTGCAGATGTGGTGCATATTCCAGCCAGCAAATTGCAACAGACATTTTTTGATGTTGTATCGAGTATTCAAGCTTCAGTTTATGCACACGAAATTAAATTATTAAAGGAAAAGAAAGTGTTGAAGCCAGAAATTCAAAGAATATCGCTATTCTTGGCACAGACTCAACTACAAAATCAAACTGTTTTTTTGTTGAGAGTAGGAGGACGATTGACTCAAGCGCCAAAATTATGATGCAAAGTTTCCTATACTTTTACCAAAGGCACATGAGTTTACTTTAAAATTTATTCGACATCATCATTTGAGTCATATGCATGCTGGATAATAAATGCAAGTAATGGGTTCACTTCCTAATGACAGATTTTTGGCACACCGACCTTTCTTAGTGGTTGGTGTGGATTTGTGTGGACAATTTTTAACGTCGTATCGGATTCGAAGCAAAGTTCCTTATAAAACATACATAGCAATTTTGATTTGTTTCTCGTCAAAAGCTGTTCATGTAGAGCTAATATCAGATTTATCAACTAATGTTTTCATTCACAGCTTAGTGAATTTAAACAACAGTTTTTTGATAACAAATCGATCAGCAGTTTACAAGAGTTCAGCTCGAAGATTGGATTCAACTTTAAATGTATACCTCCACGGGCACCGCATTTTGGAGGCTTGTAGGAAGCAGCTGTAAAATCAATGAAAAGTCTATTCATCACGAATATGGACAATTCATTCCTTACGACGAGCTTCAAACTGTGGCACAAGAAGAAGAAGTGATTCTAAACTCACGACCACTGGTTCCATTATCAGAGGATCCCAATGATGGCGAAGTTTTAACACCGGCACATCTGATAATTGGTTCATCACTGATGGCAATTCCCGAGTCATTGGGGACAGATGTGAAGATATCGAAATTAACGCGATGGCAGCACATCACTTATCTAAAACAACGGTTTTGGGAACTATGGAAAAGAGATTATATACCACGTTGCAAGTTCGTTCCAAGTGGCTTAAACCAGAAGCAAATATTGAGATTGGTCAAATGGTTATCGTTCATGGACACAACACACCCCTTCAACATTGGCTGTTGGGCCGAATAACAAACACTATCTCAGGTACTGATGGATATATTCGAGTAGTGGACATTAGTACAAAGAAGGGTCAAATGCGAAGGCCAATTCACAAGGTCTTTCCACTTCCAATTCAATGATTTTGAAAGTATTTGAGTCCTTTCAACGGGCGGAGTATGTTCGGACTTATGTTATTTATTTGTTTCAATAAGTATTTGTATATGTTAAGTTGTTCTTTTATGTATAGTTCTGTTAAGTTATTAATGCTATGTAAAATGTTCTATTATGTCAAAGCTTTAATTTAATAAGTAATTATATGTTAGTTAAGTTTTTTTAGTCCGCAATAAGAACCTAATCAAAACACACGTTTGTGGACTCAAGAGTAGCTGTATCTCAAAAACTAAAGCTGCAAGAAAAAAAAACCGAGGACCCAATCTGTTACCTCGAATAAATAAAGAACCATAAAATATTTCTTGGAAAAAAATAAATTGATTTTGTTAGCCTGTGTAATGTAGAAAACTCCATATTTCCATAAGAAAAACAGAAACCTGTATCTCAAAAACTAGAGCTGCTAGAAAAAAATTAGCTTAAAATGATGTAAAATATTCCATGCAAAAAGAAAAAATTTTGATTTTGTACTGCGTTATACATCGACACTAGTGTGCATAATAATAGTTCAAAGAAAAAAACCTTACCTGAACGCACATGTTTGCATGACACATCAGTCGGTTTTCTTGAAACCTCCAAGTCTGAGTTGTTAGTCTTTGTTTGTTCGGTGGTCTAACAACCAGATTAGTATACTCTGTGGGGTTTGGAGGCCTTTCTAAGTCCAAAACCAGACGTATAGGATTCATATCATTAGTTTGGGTTGGAGGAGAGGATCCTTCATGTTCTAATTGACCATTAGAATTCATTAGCCAAAGTTGTGATCTATCACCAGAATTTTTTTTCATAATTACAACTTTCTTGTCTTTTACGCCTAGAACAAGTTCATGATATTCCGCGTTTATCTTCTCATCGTCGATCTGATTAAAGTTAAACGTTTTTTGAAAAGCAATGTAAATGAAATTTGGATATGTTAAACTTTTCGCCATGTCAAATTTATGAATGGGAAAGTCCGCTGTATTTCCACCTGGTGCTTCTATGGTTAAGCTCTGCTGTCCTAGTGGGTCATCTACAATATATGCTAAGGAAGATTGAGGCCGTACAGCTGTATGCCACATTGGGTTGTTTGCTGATTGATAAAAATTAATAACCACATCAGAATAGTTGTCAATTCTTATGGGTGGTGGTAAACTGCGCGCATCGGTAAAAAGTAAGATGAAAGTTGCAGCGTTAGATATCACTTCCAGTCGTAAAAAGAACATTTCGCTCCACTCGTTTCTGATGTTAATGTAAAGGCTTGTAACTTCGTTGATTGGAATGCCTTCCGACCAACAACACAATTCGACTTCTGCTATTCGTACACAAAGTAGCGGCTCATGATCCCAGTTAGGCCAATGGAAAGGAAAATTACTATGAACCGGTGCAGCAATAATGTTACTCGTTGTAGATTCTCCCTTAAATAAAATATGATCAAATTAGTTTAATCCAAATATATAGGTGCACCAACAGATGGGTTACACGGTACACTCGAATTACGAGGGTATTTTCCTTTTGTCGTAATGCATATGGAAATGAAAAGCTTTACGAGGAGAATCGGTTGGAACTAGTGCACCCGTTCCTATGAAAATTAGTTTCATAGTTTTAAAGCTAAGGAGCTAAAATTGTGCTTTAAAATTTTCAAATTCAAATTGTTATAAGTAAGACCGAAAGATAGAAAAAAATTTCAAAATGATAGTTTATGTAGTACATACTCGTATTTCCATAATTTCTTTAAAACTTTATAATACAAAGAAGTTTTGTCACAGCACGTTTTGTTTCATTGTCTAAAAATACTACACTAAGTTTGTATAGTTTAATCAGCTACAAAAATTAAGTCACGCCCACATTTTGACCATAGCAATCTTAAACAGAGACCGCAAAAAAATCTCATCACTTTCATGTTCTCCTAAAAAATTTTTTGTTCCCATTCTTGTCTTCCACCAACCGATTCAATGGAAGAAAAATATTCAAAAATCCCTTTGTATGTATGCATTTGTGTGTGCGACTCAGTCAACTCACGTCACACAACAACAAAAAGAGATCTTTCGTCTTGTGATTTTTGTTTCTTTTTTTTCTTCAATAACATTATTTTGATGTGTGATTAATCAAAATGTTTTTGCAACTATTCTTACTCACAGACCGTTCTTTTTTTCATCGAGAAACAAGAAGCTAATGACTTTTGAACAACACAACAAAGTATTGTGTTCTGAGAGTGAGATATTTTGCTTGAATTTTTTCACTTTTCCCATGGGTCCACTTCATTGAAAAAAAAAGATGATTCTCATTTGCAACCTCTGATCTTAAATGTTCTTCTTGCCAAAGTAAAAATATAAAAAGAAACTAACTTTGGCTATGCCGAAGTTGTAATACTCTTCACGCCCCTTCTAGTAGTCCGAGAGAATTGAAATTTATAAGGTTGGTGGATAAAGATCAGTCACTTATATTGTCAAAGTTCCATAGTACAAAAAACAAAAAAGTTTTTCTAATAAGAACTTTCATTTGGATCCCGGTTTGTATGGGGGTACCCCCCGTAGTGGTCCGATTCGGCTGAAAGCTCCGTGTAATAGGTCTCTAGCTCAAGAATTGAGGGACTATTTTGCATACATACAGACAGACATACAGATGGACATGGCTAGATCAACTTGTCTCGTCGCGCTGATCAAGAAAATAGTTTATGGGGTCTCCGATGGCTCCTTCAGTGTGTTACAAACTTCATGACAAACTTATAATACTATTCACTGCGTGAAGAGTATAAAAAAGGGAGAATAATAATTTCAGTTCAAGGTTGTGTTCATTGTCTCCTCAAATCGTTTTATACAGTTTGGTTTAATAATATTATAATTTTGTGTATAATAATAAGACGTATTTTTACTCGGTATCCTTCGATGTCGTTCAAAAAAATTTTTTTTTTCTTTCGTAATTTTCTTTTTATCTTTATATAAATAAAAATTTGTGTTTTTAAATTGTTCATATGTTATGCGCTGCCATATCGTTCATCTGATTATATTGAATTTTTGTGAATATTTATGGTTGGTTCGGATAGTTTTGGTCCAGATATGTGTCCCCGTTCCCGAAATGTTGAATATTTAAACAACCACAACCCCTAAAAGTATACTATAAAAAAATAACTAAAATAGCACTTTAATTTTTTGATACTCAAAGTGTAACAGAGAGAATATAGTGATGCTAAGTAGAGCTGCAAAACTATCGATAGTGAGGCCATTCGATAGTTTCGATAGTTTTGGTTTTAACTATCGATACTATCGAATAGCATCGGATATCAGATTGAAGGTAGAACTATCTCAAAATTTATTCGCAAGGGCGCAAAAAAGAAAAATTATTATAGAAAATGTGCTGCTTAGAGATAAAAGTTTTGACGCGAATCGTGCAATTATTTTCTTGAAAATTTTATTTATAAACTTAAATTTTTAAAAGAAAAAAATTGATATGTCCATTTTTATAAGATATTTTATAATATAGATGAGATTATAAGGAATTCAACCATTGGTTCTTGTTTAGAAAAACCAACATATCCACATTCTTTGGTTTCAAAGATGATCTTTTATCCGAAATGATGCAACCTGCTTTAAGTTTACTTATTGGTAACAAATAAAAATAAGTTTAATATATGATACGTTTTTTTGTAACAAAGTGCTTTACTGCCAAATGCTCATTAGTGAGGTGTAAATATGTCGATATATCGCGATAGTAGGTTTTACTATCGATAGTCGTTGAAAAAAATCTATCGATACTATCGAAAGTACAACCGATAGTTTTGCAGCTCTAATGCTAAGAAACAACCCGTGCGAAGCAGAGTCGAGTACGCTAGTTTTTCAATATAATATTCTTGTAGCTCTATACACTTTTTAATTTTTTTCCGGCCCATCTTTTTATACCTTCAAAATAATAGGTTTTCACAAGGTCCTCAAAAAAGGTGTTTATTTCATTCGATCATTAGTTTTTTAAACAGGAAATATTGATAGTACTTTGTAGACTAGTGATGGACGACTCTTAAAAAAAAAAGAGTTTTCGATGATACAAGCGGATTTTCTAAAGGTTTTTTGAACGAACCACGTAGCTTGAATAATTTAATGACTCCGTTTTTGTAAACTTGGCAAAACTTACAATTCATTTTAGAAGTATACTTACAAATTTTGTTATATCACATTTTTGAATAAACTCCAACCTCTGACCAGTTTTATTATGCAACTGAAAACGGGGGGAAAGTGTTATGAACGTGGTATAAGAGTATAATCCTCTTCCTCGGCGAATGTTTATTCCAATTACATAACAGCCTTTAGTATTTCCTGCTTTTAATTCTCTGTACATTCTATCTTTGTGAATGCTGAAGCTCTTACACCACTGAAAAAAGTAATTGAAAGTATATTAATGAAATATTTGTACACACTCAGTAAAAATACAATCTTGGTCTTTACGAAAACGTATAAATTGCACAAATCGCACAATTTTGTTCGCTTATAATAGAGCCTGTAAGAATTTTTAAATAAAATGGTCAACAATTTTTCCAAAATTGTTAGGAAAAACACTCAAAAAATGTTATTCAAATTGTTATATCAATTTACATATTTGAAAAGTGAGTTACAAAATATAATTATTATAGTAATTCTCATTATTCGTATCATCGTTTATTAAATTGTTGCATTGAATTGCATTAAGCATAGCTAATTTTGATTGTGTAAACGATTGACGTCTATCAGTACAGATAAATAAACGTTTTACATCTACAGACGTCATTGGTTCATAGTGAAATTTAATTTTTTGCTCCATTGGAAATTTTTCAAAGAAGTATACATCCGGATTTTTCGATAAGACTTCATTTAGCTTAGATAGTCAAGGATACGATAATTTGCTTTGACTGACATCAAACTTTCAATTGATCTTGTACGGTCATTCCTTGGTTTTCCAAGTTCGTAATGGTTCATTTTATTCAACGCATTCTTTCAAGGTAATGACGTCCTTTGAGTCACTTTCCTGAGCAAGTACAAAATGTTTCATAGATGAAAAGTTTTTTCATAATAAAATGCACCATTCAACCACATATTCCAGTGAATTTCGATAACATCTGGCGGATACATAACAACAAAATTGTACACAATTTATTGTTGTGTATGCAAAAATTTAAAATAGGAAGAAGAGCTCTTTCTTTGTCATCGAGCGATTTGTCCAGTATATAAAATTTCATCGTTTTTGACATTACGTAGATGAGTACTTCATACATTTTTAATTAAAGAAAATCAGAAATTTTTTTGCTAAAATTACGAAAAAATTTTAAATATTTCAAAAAGAATCATAAAAACTTCCAAAAATTGGTGTTTTTTCAAAAATGGTCCAAAAATTTTTACAACTGTTTTAACAATAAAAACAATTTTTACAGGCTCTACTCATAAAGTAACTAAAAGTTGCTTCATAAAAAAAATGTGCGTTCGTATAGATTTGTGCAGGGACTGAAAATAACAGTGATGGGGTTGATTTTTAGAATCGGCGATACATGTGTCAAAATCTTGGTTTTTGAAATGGGCTAACCAAATACATATCTTTTAAATTTGTATTTTCAATAATAATTATTATATTTGATTTATTTTTATTAATCTATCTATCTATCTATATACAATATATATAAATCAGTTGCTTCATGTTTCGGCATCATCGCTTGACGTACATCTGACCGATTGGCTGATTATCATTTTGTTGTGTTCGTAATTATCAAATGAATAT
The DNA here is from genome assembly GCA_035041805.1 of Amiota mariae. Classification (NCBI taxonomy): domain Eukaryota; kingdom Metazoa; phylum Arthropoda; class Insecta; order Diptera; family Drosophilidae; genus Amiota; species Amiota mariae. The sequence goes on along the minus strand of JAWNKV010000477.1, from coordinate 67,895 downwards.
TTGTATGAAACATAATTTTTGGAAAGTCTTTGGAAACGGTGGATAAAATTTTGCATATAAAGTCTTTCTCAAAAATTTCAAATAATTGAATATATATATCAATATAATTTAAAAAACTCATTTTGAATAATGTCCTCAACAAAATTAATATTTTTTCTATCATTCCAGTACAAAGCTGCTTTTGCGGGGGAGTAGCAACACGCGTCGGGAGAGTGTCCATAAGAAAAAAAAAAATTGAACGTTTGCGTTAAGTTGTGTAACAATTGAGCTGCATAAAAAATTAGCGTTGCCACAATGGTAATTAAATGTCTGGCGACTCTGCCGACATCATAAGACGAAAGTGAAAAAAGTAAAAACAGTAAATGACACAGTAAAGTAATAGTGGCTTTACAGTGGCTCGAATCACGAAGATTCGGTTTTGTGCTTTACAGTGGTATTTTAGTATCACGAACAGTTGTTGTTTGTTTTGATTATACATACAAATGGAACGTTGTGGCTAATTGTGATAATTAAAATGGAAATTGTGTGAAAAATACATGATAAAGAACAATTCGCAGTGTATGCAAACAATTCTTGCAGCTTCCTTTTTCATTCCTGCTACTTATTTTATTAAAATTTGAAAAAAAAATTACAATTTGAAATTTTCATCAAATTGTTTGTGCCATGATCAGCTGTTTTATGTGGGGGCGCAAAAAAAACGAAGAAGAAGACTCATGACAATCACAAAAAACGACGAAATTATGAAAATGCTGCCAACCTACATGGAAGAACTGCCCAGCCCTGTTAAGACTGACCATTCAAAAAAACCGAATCTTTGAGAATCTATTTGAGATTAGCATCTCACAATCGAATCTCTCTACAACAACCCCTCATTTTTGTCATTTTCCCTGTTGTTGTTGTCAAATGAACCTCGAATCATTGTCGCATCTTCATAGATTCGAATCTTCGCATACTGTAAAGCCACTATAAACAAGTTGTTGTTTTTTTAATTTTCATTAAAGTAACAATTGATTTATTGCCTTTTCTGTAGTTAATTTAATCAATTTACCTTTTTTTTGCTTGTTTTCCGTATTTTCCTTTTTTTCCAATTCGATTAGAAGAAATAATATAACAAGGAAAATTAAAGATCAAAAACTAAAACCCGAAACATCGTGCTATAAAAACGATGTAGCAAGAAAATAATCGCATCTAAAATTGTTATGTACAAACTATCGTCTATTAATATATTTTAATGTATTTAACACATGTTCATAGTGAAGTTCAGAGGATAGCTGTGGTCGTATGCGCCTTGCGTAGGTCCGCACAGTTGTTAAAGTCGTTTTTGTTCTCACTCACAACTTTACTGTACCCTCTCCCATGCGCAACAGTGATGTACTTTCATATCCTATTGTGCCCTCTACTCCGATACCTAACCTACCTGAGACTACCAATACTCTACTAGTCCCTGAACCCCTTCATTTTCCACAATCATCATTTCCCCTTGTGCCTTTTATTGCAACTCCGCCTCATTCTACAGTATCTACCACCTCCTTAGTCGAACACCATTGTGGACAATACTGTATCTGTATCCAAGCGGTCAAGACCAGCTTCTTCTCCTTCTTTGAATTCCATTGTGCAAAATACTGGGAATGTTGCCATTAGTGGTGGTTTATCCCCACTCACGTCGGTTGAGGGGTCAACATAAGTCTCCACACCTCTTTCCATGCCTATAGCTAACTTAATTTATGCCATATCACCTGTGGCTTCTAAGGTTCTTACTGTTGTTGCTCCCTAAGGAGTAAAAACAATCTGCGAAGATGTTGTTTATTATATTGCAGCCAAAATAAATGTCCAGGCGACTATTCAGAAATTTAATTTCTCTAACAAACGAGATACACGTACTGTGTCCTTCAACATAAGTGTTCCCGAACAAATTTTTTCTATTCTTTGTGATGCGAAATTTTGAACTGAGTATACCGTTGTTCATCCATTTAAGCCTCGACGAAAAAATCTTCGACCATCTGTTAGAGTGCTTTCTACTAGTGAAACTTCACCTTTGAACACAATCCCAAAAAACAAATTTTTTCTCCTGAAAATCTTTCTATTCAATATCAAAATGTTAGAGATCTCCTTACTAAAATTTACATTTTGTATAGGAATAGTTTCCTCTTTGAAGCAGGTGTTATAGCGTATTCCGAGACATGGATTCACTCTGGTATTCTTAGTAATGAAATTGTCTGTTCAAATTTCGTCACTTGTAGGATTTAAACTGTTGAGGCAATATTGAGTTAATTTTTAGGAGTTTATTTTAGCCTCATGAATCTGTTTATATATCGTGTTCTTATACTCCGTCTAATTCCAATTTTGGAAACTTATATGTGTCATGCTAGAGCTATTAACTCTATTAATAACATTCTTTAGGACCATGACTCTCTTATCATGCTAGGCGATTTTAAGCTCCCACTCATTTCATGGTCCTTTTTTGGTATCTTGAATTATCTAGTTCCCTGTGTGAAAAATCTGTTTCAAATGAACTCATTGCTACAGACTACTGGATCTTGTGTTCAGTAATGATTCCGCTGGTATTTTTGTGACAAGATTCCAACCTCTGTCTTCCCCATTCTGTATCCAGTCCTGTTTCAGCGTCGATTTTGTTTTCTCAAAGTGAACTTTGCCCAACTAAATGCAGTCTTTCTCGGAAGAGATTGGTCTTTTGTGTACAATTGCAGTGATATGACTACTGCTATTAATTTTTTCTATGAAGTGATACACAATATTTTTGATGCCTATGTCCCTATAATGCTGTTTCGAAAGTGTCATATAAGCCACCTTGGTTTACAAGAAGTCTTTCTAATCTGAAGAACATTAAGTCGTGGCTATATAAAAAATTCAATAGTTCTGACTCTTCTATTGCTTTTGATAACTTTTATGTGGCCCGGGTTAATTTTCTTTCATTGAATAACCTTTGTTTAAATAACTGTCTTTCACATTGTAGACTGCAATTTTCGCGTGACCGTAAGCTGTCAAAAATCCAATAACGAAAAAAAAAAAACATAACAAAAAGAAAAAAAAATTAAAATCGATAACACGTGGACCCAGAAATATAAAAAGTCCTCTTACTTTTTGAACATACCAAGTATATATATTTTGGGCATGTTTGCAAAGCAAAAATATGTTTGGCTCACATCTGAGACGTGACTATAGAAATTATTCGCAACAGCTAACAATATATATATTTTTGAAATGTGCTAATTAATCACACTGCATCATTAGAAGAAAGTTTTCTTGAAGTTCATGACTAATTTATTGTGATGTTCCAATGATATCTCATTTGTCAAATTATGATAAGTAGCTTAGAAGTACCGAAGGAACAGATGAACAAGCATACATACCGGTGAAGCTTATAACCCTACTTTTTGTTTTGCCGTAGTCGGGTAAAAAAAAAGGAATAAAGAATGAGCTATCGGTTGACATCCTCATCAAATGCAACTACCTGTGGACAACAACAGCATATAACGGTTAAAGAAAGAAAGCATCCACCGACTCTTGGAGGAAATTTTTGTTATACAGAACGGATGAAGGAGTACTAACAGGCATCACACTATCCATTATAAATAAATGTTTTCAATTGTGGAGGAGAAGTTGCCCTGTACAAAAACACAAGAGATGGAAAATTCTTGATTAAAACCAAAAATGAAGCACAAGGAAACAAATTGATGAAGCTCAAAACATTTTCTTTTAACATACCAATTGTCGCAAATGAACACAAAACGTTAAATTATACCAAAGGGATTATATGATCCAATAATTTATGTGGAATCATAGAGGAGGAAATCCTTGAGAACTTAAAGGCACAAAAAAATCTATTAAATTAAGAAAAAAAATTGGAGAACCAAAACGGACATCTTACCAAGACCAGCTTAATCATAATTACATAATCGACAATTGATCTACCAGAGAACCTGTACATTGGATACAAAAAAATTAAAGTAGAACCATATATTTCTCTACTAATGTATGGGGCATATAGCAAAAATGTGTCATAACAAAACAGCATACTACAATTGCAGTGACTTGCTGAACGCAGAAACATGCGACCGAAGCTTAAATTGTATAAACTGCCGCCTAAACAAACAATTAGGCAGAGATAAGAATTGCTCAATATCAAATCACACAAGAAGTACAAGCAATTCAAACTATGCAAAAAGTATACAACCGAGATGCTTGGACAATCTACAAGGCCAAATACCAAAATGATAGCCAACGGTGGTCACAACAAACCAAAATTCGAAACATTCACAGACACTGTCGAAGGAGAAGATGGTTAATATTTTGTACAAAAGCTTTTGATCATTTTGTACATCTTTGTATAGCTTTTGTAACAGATGTATGTAATGAAAGAGAACACTTGATAATTAAAGTTGAAAGCGAATATATGTTCCTTTATATAAAACAGCAAGTGTTTTATTTTCATTTTTTTTCGTTATCTTGTCAAACATTTTTGCCACTGTGACAGGATAGCAATCGGTTGTTCTTCGGTATTAATTCATGCGGTGAATTAATTAATAAATTCATACTTGGACTCATATTGGGAGTCTGGGTCTCATCGTTGAAGACCCCTTACTTCGTTTGAGTCACTTCATCACACTTGGACTCATCGTTGGAGTTACCCCAACAACATCATCAACATTTTCAGCGTCATATGTAATAACATTACATTCGTGAACGGCATAAGCTGTGTGATATTCGGTAAATAGAAATACATAAGATCCATATACCATATACATATATACTTATAAATAACACATAACATAAAACATATATACATACAAACAGCTAAGAAGAATGTTATAACATTTCTTTGCAATTTGGATAATTATTTAGTTATTTCCAATCATTATTATTCAAATTTATAACAAAACAAAACAACAATTATGCATGAGCCCTATAACATTAGCGCAGCAGCTGACTGATTCAAAACAACAAAGAGCTAATATGAAGAAAAACATATCTAGCATAAAAGTAAGAATAGAAGCAAAACAAGAACAAGATAAACTTGAATGTCACATACAAATTATAGAGTGGTACTTTTCGCAAATTTGCATTATACAGACCAACATTGAGAAGTTGGAACCAGTTGATGATCAACGAGTTGAAATCAAAGATGCTTTTGTGGCAGCGAAGTCATTAATTAGAAGGTTGATGCACGGAAAGAAAAGGAAAGAGTTGGAGGAAACAAGTTTTTTAAATTCAACTGCCTAGGGAATGAAGCAGATATTTTAAATGGCATACTAACCCATCTTGTTTTGTCTAAGGTAGATGCAGAGGCAAAACAATCATATGATCGAGTTCAAGAATATGATAAATTGTCTACATGGGATGATTGTTACCATACTCTTAGCCGTCATTTTCAGTTTTTAGAAAGTAATACGAAAAGAGTATTTGAGGATAAACCACAACAGAAAGATAAGCCAACGCAAAATAAAAGGGCTTTTGTTGTCGCACAGAGTGGTTGTCCAAAGTGTTTAACGAATAATCATAGTTCATAATTTATAACACTTTCAATTCAGGATAGATATTCATTTGTAAAACAAAAGTCTCTTTGCTTGAACTGTTTGCGGAAAGGCCATGTCAGCAAATGTATGACAAAGTATAGATGTCGCATTTGTCAAGGATTGCATCACACTGTATTGCACCGCGTCATACCACAACAGCAAGTACAAGGCCAAGCACCTTTAGTTTGACAACAAGACGAGGCCACCCAAGCAGTTTCAATGATTTCACGTCACTCACAGCGAGCGTTAATTCCGACGGCAGTGGTTTTAATAAAAAATAAATTTGGAAAATTTCAGCAGGCTAGAGCATTGCTTGACTCTGGCACAGAAATTTATTTCATAATGGAAGAATTACTATCACTTAAGAAGGGTGTGAGAAAAAGCACGCGATCGTGAACGCTCCATAGTAAACCTTTCGTTGTTTTCTGGTGAAAAATAAATATTAATAAATCGGTTGAGTCGTGCCTAGAGTGGTGTACTTACAGTATACATTGAATTCTGGCTTAAATTGCGGTGTGCCCGGCTTTAGTATTTAGTATTTAGTTTAAGTTTTTGGTGCGCAATTTTAAGTTTTATACAAAATTTACAAAAAACCATTTGGTATCATTAGTGCCTCTCTGGTTGTTGTTTTCCCGACCAATCAGGTAAGAGGAGTGACCGAACCAGCTGGTGAGGTAATATACATTCTATTCACCTAAAGTGAAAAAGTGTATACAGGGTGCACCAACTGGCAGGGCTGGCAAGTATTACTTTTGACGGTGCTGCCAGGGTGTTTTATTTTTACGATATTATATATATCATAAATTCTTATAATCAAATAAATATACCTAAATATAATATATGTTATAGTATATAAATTATTTATAAACATATACTATATAACTATACTCTGCACGTTAGTGAATAGTATTATAAGTTTGTCATGAAGTTTGTAGCACACAGAAGGAGACATCGCAGACCACATAAAGCATATATATTTGTGATCAGCTCGATGAGTGGAGTTGATTTAGCCATGTCCGTCTGTCCGTCGGTCCGTCTGTTCGCACTTCTAGTTCAGTTTTTCAGCTAGAGAGCAAACATTTTGTACATCGGTTTCTTTTTACCAAACGCCGGTCAAGTTCGTGAATCAGCCGAATCGGACCACTAGTGGGAGTACCTCCCATACAAACCCCCTTTTAAACTAATGTTCTTATTAGAAAAACTTTTTTGTTTTTTTAAACTGAAATTTGGGCACTATAAGTCTCTGATCCACAAACCATGAAAATTTCAAGACCCTCGGACTACTAGGAGGGGTACCCCTCATACAAACCGGGATCCAAATGAAAAACTTTTTTGTATTATCGACTTACACTATAAGTGCCTAACCCAAAGCCACCAACCTTATAAATTTCAAGACCCTCGGACCACTCGCTGGGGCGTGAAGACTATTACAACTTCGGCATAGACAAAGTAAGTCTTTTCTTATATTTTTGATTGTGATATACACCATATTACCTGACTGGACTGATTTTGATTAAATTCATTTAACTTAATTTACATTCATCTAACTAAGTTAACTTAATGAATTTAATATAATTTATCCAGTCACTAAAATAGTAATTTCTGGCTTATTCACATTATATTACAGATATGGAAAAGATCGCTATGTCGACTGACTCGGAGGAGGAACTATTACTCCTCCGATCACCAGACATCAGCGAAGAGGAAGACATGGACACAAAAATTATGTGTAATGATTCCTCACCGACGGAATCACTCATGCAGGTGCATAATGACCAGCATGATGATCAGGAAATGATAAATGTCATCACAAAGGATGTCGTCGTGGGTATAGTTGTCCCAGACAGCCCTAGTGACCAGAAGAAGCACGAATACTTCACTGGTGCACAAAAGAGACGCATCAAAAAACTAATACAAAGTGGTCTTACCCTGGAGGAGGCTAGAGCAAACGAGCGTGCAAGGTATGCTGAGTTCAAGGCGACAAACTCTCCCTTGATATGCAGCACCTCTGCAAAACGCTGTCGCTCAGCTAACAGCTCCCTGACTGAGAATTCAAACAAGGTCATGAAGCTTAATGCTACTACCTTGAATGCACCCTCACCTGCTGCGGCGACTTCATACTCGGAGACTTTACAGCAAACCGGAACGGCAAGACAATCCAATAGGGATTCAGCCGTTCATCATCATCACAAGGTAGCCATCAGTCACGTTCCTTGGCAACGTGGATATGGATGGATGGCTGTCGCTAATTTGCTGCAACTTGGAGACCAAGAACTGGCTCCAATCTGCAATTGGCAGAATCAAGCCATATCCTAATGCTTCAATTAAACTCACTGAGGGTTCTGAAATGCTCCGGCTGTTCATTTGTGTAGCATACCTACCACCGGAAGAGGCCATCAACCCATCTGTGATGCTGAGCAGAATAGCGAGGCAAAACGTGCGCTTGTCGACCTCGAACTGGAGGATAACCCGGGTGTCAACGTGCAATATGGGTGGACACTTTGTCACCATTGCTATTGACGAAAAGTCGAACAAGATTTCGGATCTGGGAGGCAAACTGCTGCTGAACCTAAAGCAGATTCGCCTCAGGCTAAAGGGAGAGTCGAAGCCTTCCTCTCCAAAGGAAGCCATTACTGCTGATGATGTACCCACTACCTCTAAGGCATCACTGGTAGTGAACAGGAACGCCCAGGGTGAAGGGAACGTATCGGTGACCACACTAAGACGTCCTCAACCCCCCCAAAACAACAATGCCGGACCTAAACCGAGAGATTTACGAGCTCAAGATCAGGCCAGGTCTGCGAAGGGCGTCCACGAAAATCAATAAACAACATGGCCTTCAGGTGTATCCAGATAAACTTTCATCACGCCAAGGCAGCTTCTGCAATTCTGGAGAAGTTATTTAATCTGGGTTACCTGGATGCTGCCCTTATCCAAGCGCCATATGTTGTTAAGGATCAGGTAAAGGGCATACCAGGTGAGTTATTTTATGATTCCTACAATGCAGGCAAACCTAGAGCGGGTACCATTATAAGAAAGGGTTTAAATACCTATCTTATTTCAGAACACACTAGCAAGGATCAAACGACCATCTGCATAGACGTACCAACATCGGCAGGTATGAGAGAGATAACACTATGCTCATCATATCTGCTGGGAGAAAGCGTAGACCTATCATTCCTGAATACGAGGAAACTTGTGGAGGACTGCCAAAGGAAAAACCGAAATCTCATCTTGGACTGTGATGCCAACGCTCACCATACCATGTGGGGAAGTACAGACATCAATCAATGTAGGAAATAAACCATCTTTTAGGAATAGCATTAGGGAAGAAGTATTAGACATCACCCTCAGCTGTACCTTTATTAAGAACTTCCTCAGGGACTGGCATGTTTCTGATGAAGTATCCATATCTGACCATCTACAAATTAGATTCGTAATAGACTTGGAACTCAAAATAACAGCTACATATAGGCAAACAAAATCCACAAATTGGGACATATTTCAAAGTACCCTTGAGGAGAAAATGAGCATGTGTTCTTAACGAACTGGAATCAGTTTGCATGAACACCTCTGCTATAATTCTGCAATCGTTCTACCAAGTCTGTCACGAGAAAATAAATTCGGGTAAGAGAATTACCCCTGGTGGAACAATAGGCTAGCTAGACTAAGGAAAGAAACCAGAAGGCTCTTTAACAGACCAAAGAAAGATGGTGACTGGGAAAACTTTAACATGTCACCCACCAGTTACAGTAGAGAACTTAGAAGAGAGCATATTGGAGAAACTTCTGTGGTGATCTAAATAACCTAAGCAGTGGTGCTAAGATTCACAAGATTTTCTCCAAAACTCGCACTAATAGTAATCTACTTCTCAGAAGACCGGATGGCACATACACTGAAAATAGTAGAGAAACGCATGAGCTCTTGGCTAATGTGCACTTTCCGGACTCGACTGAAATCTTAGAGAGTTAGTAAGAATTACCCCAGAGACTCATGACTGGGCACTAGCTAGAGATATATTTAGTAATGGAAAGATTGAATGGGCAATTAACTCATTCAAGCCGTATAAGACCTCTGGGGAAGACGGCATCTTTCCGGCACTACTACAGAAGGGTCAACCGTACATTAGTCGTGCCCTAGCCAGCATGTTTAAGGCGAGCTTTGCATGGGGAGTCATCCCCAGCAAATGGAGGAGTATAAGTGTACGGTATATACCAAAGGCAGGTGGTCAAATTATGGACCTCCTTAAATCTTTCAGACCAATTAGTCTCACCTCATTCCTCCTCTAAACAATGGAGAAAATAATTGATAGACATTTTAGAGACAAGTTCCTCAAACAGAGGCCATTACACACCAATCAATGTGCCTATTAAATGGGCAAGTCAACAACTCATGCACTTCTTAACCTCACTCAGAAGATTGAAAATCACTGGTGAATAAAGAATATGCAGTTGACTGCTTTCTAGACATCGCAGGTGCCTTTGATAATACGGAATTCAGCCATATTAACGGGGCTGTCCAACGTAGGGGTGTCGATCGTTAAATCTGTAGTTGGATTGAAAACTTTCTTAAATACAGCAACATAAACTCGGCAATAGGCCAAACCAACTATAGAGTTCTACGAAAGGATGCCCGCAGGGAAGGACACTCTCCCCTCTTCTGTTGCCCATTGCAGTTGACGAACTCCTTCAACTGCTTAGTAAACATGGAGTTTATGCACAGGGGTATGCAGATGATATTGTTGTTCTCATCCGCGAAAAATTTGAGGAAACAATATCAGAGATACTCCAAGAAGCGATAAATGTAATCATGAAATGGTGTGCAGAAGTAGGTCTTAGCGTAAACCCAAGAAAAACCACCATAATTATCTTTACCGAAAAATAGGTCTCGGTTTAAATAACCGAAGGTCTGACATGGACAAGACTCCAATACTTGGGATTCCAGTACCTGGAACTAATCGATATATCAGGTTTATCTCCCAGAAAAAATCTGGAGTTCCTTATGAACAATAGAATTTCGGAAGAACTATGATCAATAGGGTTGTCACAATAGGTCAATTAGTGGCCGAGGTGACGAGGTGTAATCTAATTCCCACCCTTTACCCAATCTATCTATCTAGCGAAAGGATTGCAGCTTCAATTCCATCGGAAGAACTATGATGTTTCGGGTATAGGAGCAGTTCGTGCACAAATGAAATTTTCTGTGGAAACAACTATACGATCTCGATTGTCAGTTAAAGCATGGAAATTACAATTTCCAGTAACAAACAAAAATTCATTGAATCAGCATTTTATTAACACTGCAAACTGGGTGATACCTCAAGGCATCGACTTAGCGGATCCCGGATTATTCTTCAAGCCACAAATAATCGACTTACTTAGAAGTACGCAGGAATTTTTTGATTTACTGGCAGATCTCTCTTGGTCCTGGCCTGCCATGTCTCGTAAACACAGCATTAGGTTGGATTATAGGTGGAAAGATCAAGTGAGTTTGGCGATCAAAAAGCCACCTAGTGAATTTGGTACATCGATCGACATTGCTAAGCAGCGACTTATGCAGATTGAACGTCGTTTAGAACGCCAGCCATTGCTAAGGGAATTATATGTCAATTTTATGAATGAATACATAGCACTGGATCATATGACACTGTTTAACGACAAGGGACCGAATTACGTGATTCCACATCATGATGTGCTCCGGCCACAAAGCAGAACTATTAAACTTCGAGTTGTGTTTGATGCATCATGCAAGACATCGTCAAATTTTTCTCTCAATGAGATATTGATGGTTGGCGCTACCGTCCAACAAAATTTGATTTTGACATTGCTCTCTTTTCGTTTTCATCGTCACGCACTCATTGCCAACATAACAAAAATGTATAGACAGTTTGAAGTTTCTCTACACGATCAATTAATTTTTTGGCGCCAATCTTCTAATTAACCGTTGCAACTATTTCAGCTAAACACTGTCACATATGGCATGTCATGCGCTCCATTTTTACCGATTCGGAGACTTAAATACATTGCAGATCATTACGCAGAACAATTCCCAGTTGAAGCAGCAAGGAAGACATGTAAGTAGATGATCTTCTCACAGGAGCAGATATTGTCCAAGAGTTGCAGCCAAAGGCATCACAGGTGACGAGCATACTTTCCAAAGCAGGATTAGAACTCGCCAAATGGAACACGAGTAACATTGAAAGTGAAGTATCGGAATTTTACTTTAAAGTCGATAGCAATGATATAACAAGGGCATTAGGTATGTCATGGCAGCCGAAGCAGGATGTTTTCTGCTTTCGGTATGACTTACCTTCAACATCCATTATAACGAAATGGAATATCGTATCACTTGTTTCACGTTTGTATGATTTGTTAGGGTTGGTGTCTCCAGTCATCATCCGCTGCAAAATATTCATACAGGAGCTTTGGATGCATCGTTTAGACTGGGACGAGTCACTTCCGGTTGAATTACAAGCTCAGTGGCGGCAAATCGAGCCAGATTTACAGAATCTTAACACCATTGAGATTCCACGATACATCAACTCATCACCAACGTATACGTACATCTGAAATCCATGGATTCTCTGACGTATCACAGCGCGCCTACGGCTGTTGTATTTACTTGAGGACTAATAGTCGATCAGGACAACGTTAATAATAGCAAAGTCGAAGGTGGCTCCTATTAAGGCAATTTCTCTACCGCGTCAAGAATTATGCGCAGCGTTTTTGTTGTGCCTAACGTGGCACAAGATTAAAAAAAAATTGGATCTATTCGTTAATGACATATTTTTCTAGACAGATTCGAAGATTGTTTTGCACTGGCTGCAAATGCACTCATCAAAAATTGAATTGTTTTGTGGCAAACCGTGTTTCGGAGATTCAGACGAGGTCATCAGATGTCAGTTGGCAGCACGTCCCTGGCAAGGATAATCCCGCGGACATAGTATCACGTGGATGTCAAGCATCCGAGTTGGCGGAGGCAATTTGGTTTACGGGACCAGCGTTCTTAAAGCAAATGAAAGCACATTGACCTCAAACTTTGTCAACTGACAAATGCAAAGAATCTGAGTTAGAGCAATGCAGAGCAACGGTTCTAAAGTGTAGTGATAGTGGCAACGAGGGGAGTGTTATGGGATTCATTATTGGAAAATTCTCTTCTTATCGTCCAATTTTGCGGGTCGTGGCATATGTGTTGCGAGTTTTTAATGGAGTTAGTGTCAATAGGACTTACATCCCAGCTGATGCGTTCTAAACGTCAACATTCGCTCCTTCAGCATGAATTTTTAAATAAGGAAATCTGTCAAATCCGCGTAAACAAAATTTTGAAACCAGAGTTCGAAAAACTGAACCCATTCCTAGAACAGATAGAAAGTTATGGCAAATCTCTGATCGATCTGACGCTGCACACATTGTTACCATTACAAGCCGCGCCTGATGCAGCAACTTATGGGATCACTTCCGGCCGATCGATTTCATGCTCAACGTCCATTCCTAGTATCTGGGACAGAGGTATCAAACAACGGATCTATTGCGACAAAGCAACTACTGGCTGATGAAATGGGCAGACTCTACGAGACGCGTCATGGGCGGCCAGACAATGATGCGAGAAGGCGGGAGCGGCAAACTTCTGTACTGCTTTGGCAGCGGAGATGGCTAAGCGCTGTGAATGGTAGATGAACCTTCAAGCTCATACCGGATATTGAAAAATGGTTGAGCAGGAAAAACGGTCAGACAAATTATAACTTAACAGGTTCACTGCTTCTTCCGTCCTATTAAGACTTGGCTAGTCTCGCGATAAGTTCAATGTTTGTCGCCTCTTAAGTGCCCGCGTAGGTTGGGTTAAGATGACTCCCCACTAGTTCCGGTTTGAAGTCTGGCACTAAACACTGCTCCCCATAAGGGACAGTGTCAACCCTCGCATGGCCTCCCTGTTTACATAGATAACCATGAGACCTACCATGTGAGTTTGGACCCTTACAGCATGGACAAGAATGACCAAATTATTAAAAAACAGGAAAGTTGCATATCAGCAGTTGGAATCGAAGCTTTCATGAGGAGCTCGATCATCCGTAGGTCACCAGAGGACGCACAACCGTCAGGTGATAAGGTGGCAGCACGCATCGCCGCTGTATCAAAAAGGACACCGCAAGCGCAGCCAGAGTTGTACAGCACGCCGATTGCACAAAGTGGCGCACCTGAGCGTACAAAGCCGACAGTGGAAACGCCAATGACACAGCATCCACTAGGTTTGGGAGCAGCAGCAAGCAAGCAACCAGCAGGCAACCTGCTCAGAAAATGATGGCTCTGGATGCAATAGATGCAATAGATTCTCTCTTGGAGTATTACAAGGACCGCAACAATGTGCACCATGAAATTAAAAAGATTGGATCGGTGATTAAGAGAATGCACACCGAAGCCATTATGGTGATGGAAGACCTCGAGAAGGAAGTGGCTACTCCAAGGAGGAAGACACCGATAAAACAGAACCAATCAACGGACCTGAGAGAATCTGAGGTTTTCACCTTCCGTAGGATGTCTGCATACGAGGCGTGCTCGGCCTTGGATATTATTATTGCATCTGGCCTTGCCCCTAGGGCCCTCGGCTTCTTGTCTTTCTTCTCCTTAACAAGATTCCAGCCGGACTCTTTGTTTGTGGTTGTTGTCCCTTCAGCTTTTCGGCTTTGCGACTCGAGCCTTTTTTTTTTGCCGCTGGTTATCGCGCATTCGGCACCAAGGTGATGTCTCCTTCCGCTGTTGCACTGGGGCTGGTCCTTGCCCTTGCCCTTTTCGCTGATTTTGTAGCTCCGCTATCCGTTTCTCCTCTTGCCACGATTGGTGGTAAGATCCGATCCGGACTCTGCAGAAAGTGTGGCCGGGAAGGACACAGGGCAGCAGCATGTTCGAATCCAGAAAGGTGCGCTCTGTGCAAAGGGGAGCACGCGGCCGGCAGCTATAAATGCCCGCTGGTCAAAAAGGCGCGTAGAGAAGAGCGCTGATGAAAATTATACAGCTTAACCTGAACCACTGCGCGGCCGCACAAACTATTAACCTACTGCGAAAAACCATGCAGGAGCACTACGTTAATGTTGCGCTGCTTTCCGAGCAATACAAGAACATCGATGACTACTCCTGGTCATTTGATGGCTCAAATAAGTCGGTCATATGGACTATGAGGAATACAATGCCGCAGAATAAAATGAGATGCGTAGAAAATGGTTTCACCTGGATAAAGACGAAAGGCATCTACCTTTTTAGTTGCTACGCTCCACCGAGCATGAATGCGGACGAATTCGAGCGAATGGTGGCAGCCCTAGTAACGGAAGCTCGTGACAAACGCCCACTCCTTATTGCTGGTGATTTCAACGCGTGGTCTACTACCTGGGAAGTGCGCGAACGAATCAACGAGGCGCAGCCCTGCTGGAAAGCATGGCGTTGCTGGACCTTGAATTGCTCAATGTGCCCGGCCAATGCACCTTTGAATCGGAAAGAGGTAGTTCCATTGTAGACTTGACTTTTGCACAAAATGCAGTAGCACGCAAAGCCAACTGGATCGTTAACTCTATATACACCCACAGCGACCATAATGCTATCATAATGGATATACTGACGGACACTGAACAAAACTCGCGTCGTGTACGGATAGCACGGCAAAAGGGCTGGAAGAAACAAGTTTTCGACGCCGAAGTCTTTAATATGGTCTGGCAAAATGGTTCGGGTTAAGAAGCCGCTTCGGTGTTGAACGCAGAAGAATTGTCGGAGAGCATCACGCGCCACCTCAGCAAAGCATGTGATGCAACTATGCCGATATGTTCGGGAAGACCTGACAAAATTCCAGTCTACTGGTGGAATGAGGAAATCACGACAGCTAGAGGAAACTTTCACCGAGCACGAAGAAAGTTGAAGAGAGCACGTGGCACACCAGCGTCTGAAGTGTTGTTGGCGGAGTACAGAACCTG
The DNA here is from genome assembly GCA_035041805.1 of Amiota mariae. Taxonomy (NCBI): domain Eukaryota; kingdom Metazoa; phylum Arthropoda; class Insecta; order Diptera; family Drosophilidae; genus Amiota; species Amiota mariae. The sequence goes on along the minus strand of JAWNKV010000477.1, from coordinate 52,406 downwards.
TAAAACCATCTTCAAAAAAGCTATACAGGACAGCAAAAATCGCTGTTTCAAGGAACTTCGAGATGGCGTTGACGATGATCCCTGGTGTTCGGGATACAAAACCGTCATGCAGAAATTGAAAGGTCCGAGAGCGCCTAAGCCCACGTGCCTCACACTAATGCAAGAAGTAGTCTCGACGCTATTCCCTCGTCAAGTAGAAACAACACTCTATCAGGGCCAGCAAGTGCGCGTGAATGACATCCCGGATGTCACCACGCAAGAATTGCTGCACATACTGAGGCGCATTGCGGATAATAAAGCTCCGGGCCCAGACGGTTTCCCAAACATTGCGTTGAAAGAAGCGATTAAGGCAGCACCGATACTGTTCGCCAAACTCTACGACTCTTGTCTCAAGGAAGGCGTGTTTCCTAGACCCTGGAAACGACAGAAACTGGTGCTGTTACTGAAACCAGGGAAGCTGCCAGAACAACCATCGTCGTACCGACCTTTGTGTATGTTAGACACTATGGGCAAAATACTGGAGCGCATCGTCTGTGATAGACTGCAGGAACACCTGTAGAAACCTGAAGGGCTCTCTCCAAATCAGTATGGCTTTAGGAAAGCGCTATCAACGCTGGACGCCATTAAAGTCGTCATGAATATTGCCCGTGAAGCAACGAGCGGCAAACAGTGGAGGTTCGGCTCAAAGAAAAAACGCGTTCAACTCCGCAAGTTGGTCGCAGATCATGAGTGCGCTGAACACATTTGCGGTGCCGGTGTACCTGCAACGTATAATAGCGAGCTACTTCAAAAACAGGGTCCTGTTTTACGACACTAGCGATGGAGTAAAAACCTACACAGTAACTGGCTCGGTGCTGGGCCCTACGCTTTGGAACGCAATGTACGACGGCATTCTCAAACTCGATCTCCCGGAAGACACAACCCTCATTGGATATGCAGATGATATCGCGATGGTTGCAGTGGCAAAGCACCTTGACACTTTGCAGGCGCTATGTAATGACGCTATCTCGAGAGTGAGATGATGGCTCAAAAACGCAAAGCTCGAGCTGGCTGCACAAAAAACGGAGGTTGTTCTCTTGAGCACTCGGCAGGTTCGTGAAGAGCTAACGATCACGGTGGGCGAACACAACATTTCTATACCTTGTGATGCTTCGATTCGCAGGTTGGTGCAGCATGCCAGAACGTCTCCTAATTGGGAGCCATTGCAATGTGACTTTAAGAGGAAGGCTATACGGTCGAGCAAAGAATCCCGCTTTAAAGCCCTGTGAGAGAGCTCCGATACTAATCCGTGGGGCAATGTCTACAAAATCGTGATTAGTTCGGTAAAAGGACCGCAGCCTCCACAGCCATCAGCCCCAGCGTTGATGGGCGAGGTGATTGCAGCACTTTTCCCCGTGGGTGATATATTGGAATCCACTGCTACTCCTACGGGTGTCGTCGGTTCCCCAGTGGTAACTACAGATGAGTTGCTGGAAGCACTAAGAAAGTTGGGAGACAGGAAAGCCCCAGGACCTGGTAATATCCCAAACGTAGTGCTAAAGGCTGCAGTGAGAGCAGATTTTCCACTATTCGCAAAAATGTACTCCGCATGCTTTGTCGTAGGTGTTTTTCCGACCATCTGGAAAAGGCAGAGGCTAGTCTTGTTGCTAAAGCCACAAAAAAATCAGCCAAGTGTGAGTTGGATTCGCACACAGAGGGTTCCGTCCCATCGTACAAGATTTTTTGCTTAAAATATTAAATTATGTGCATATTTAACAGCATAAAAGTATGCTACAATTAACAGTTTAAAAGTATAAAAGTTAACAGATAATAAGAACGGACAGCGTAAGCTTAGTAAAAGGGTCCCGTTAGCTCCCAATGGGTACGGAACCCTAAAAAGCAACCAGATCATAAATCTGCGTACCGGCCGCTCTGCATGCATGACTCGCAGGCCAAGATACTGAAAAGTATCATAGTTGGACGACTTCAGGACAATTTGAATAGATCGAACGCTTTATCCGATTTCCAGTTTGGATTCCACAGTGGAAAATCCACGGTTGATGCAATCCAAGCAGTAATGCATATTGCGCGTTGGTCAATTAGTGGAACAAGATAGATGGGAGGCGACAAGGAATACTGCGCTTTAGTGAACTTGGACGTCAAAAATGCTTTCAACATTGCGAGCTGGCCGCGAATCACACAAGCACTCAGGATGCTTGAAACTCCGAGGTAACTAATAATGGTAATTGAAAGTTACTTCGTAGATAGAGTTCTACTGTATGACACTGATGAGGGCCAGAAGGAGTACAGGGTCACAAGGGGCGTGACACAAGGTTCGGTCTTAGGTCACACCTTATGGAACTTAATGTACGATGGCATTCTCAAGATGAGCCTCCCTACAGGATCAACGCTGATTGGCTATGCCGACGACATTGCTCTGGTAGTGGGTGAAACTATCGAGCGTATACAAGCTAGCTATGAAGCTACGGCCAGTGTCATGGACTGGCTTAGTCAATCTGGAATTGGCGGTTGAAAGAACCAAACCCAGAAAGTGAGGGAGACATTCTTGTTTCGAATAGATAACTGCCTCATGACCTCGCAGTCATCCCTCAAATTTCTGGGAGTGCTTATTGACACTCGGCTGTCCTACAAGGAACATCTAGTCGCCATAAACGACAAAGCGGCGAAAGTTAATGGAGCCCTATCTCGGATAATGGCAAACATAGGTGGACCATGAGTAAGCACGCGAATGCAGCTGGCCAGAGTCGTTGCCTCCAATATCTTATAGGCGGATGCAAGACGGAAGTGCTCATACATGGCGGGTATTCCCTTGACGTACCGCCTAAGCGCATTGCGGGTAGCTAACGGTTTTCGCACGATCTCAAATATCGCAATTGAGGTGATAGTCTCTATGCCACCAATCGATATAATGGGGCGTGAACTAAAACGGAGGTTTACTACAGGGTCATCTACAGAATATGAGCGATGATGTAGCATCCAAGAATGGCAGATAAAATGGGAATCGTCTAGCAAAGGTCGATGGACGATCTCCCTGATCTCTAGCATGGATGTACGGATAACGCGGAAACTTGGAGAAGTGGATTTCCATATGACGCAGATACTCAGTGGACACGGTTGCTTTAAATTCTATATCTGACAGTTCCGGGGGGACAATAGGACGTGATGCGGAAGTTTTAAGAGAGGTTAAACTCCCACTCTTCGGTAGTAGACCGATGAGGCTTTCCATGCTGTTCTTCCGATTTTACAAAAAAAAAAAAAAAAAAACCTTTGGTTTGTGTGAAAAAGAAAAAAACCTTTTTGCCGCAAATACACACTCCGAATCGTGTGATCAAATCGGTCATGGAAACGCGAATCGTCGCGTGTATTTCGATACTCGACGTTTGGCCAAAAATTAATTCTTCTTTCTAGATTCGATGTAAAGCGCCTATGGTGCCTTTATCACATTTTTTCTTTACACTTTTATTGTTTCCTTGCGAGTAGACGTGTTTGTGGAATGGTGGAAAAGGAAAAACACCCCTTTGCTTGTTCATAGTATGCACTGCATACATTTCGTTGGAACAGACGTGTATGCGAACAAAGGAAAAAAAAATGTTTTGCTTGTATATACATTTCTCACAATAATCGCTGGCTGCACTCATTGAGCGAACAAAAAATTCAAAATTCGATTAACTGAATTCGATACGTGTGTAGTCAACACATCGAGTTAAAACAACAACCGTTTTTTTTTTTTTTTTTTTTTTACCTTTTTTTTTATTTATTGAATCACTTTGTACACAAAGCCAAACAATAATGTAGAAATCTTAAAATTATGGATTGTTTGATTTACAAGTTCACTTAGTGGTGAGCTAAAGAAACTTTACAGTGTTGCGTGGTCCTCTCAGGTTCATGGGGCAGACAAGTCATTTCGACGTAGGCGCGTGTGTCTGCTCGTTTGAGAGAGTGTACGAGCTAGTGGATTAGGATGTTGCGAGAGTTTAAGTTGATATTTCTGCTTTAGTTGAGCCAGTTCAGTTTTAATTAGTGGAACGTTAAGGTCCCTATGGATGTTCGCATTCGATATGTACCAGGGAGCACCTGTTAAAAAGCGAAGTATTTTCGATTGAGCTCTTTGGATGACTTCAATATTACTTGGGCTAGCGTTCCCCCAAAGCTGGGAACCGTAAATCCAGATTGGCTTTATTATGCTATTATATAGTAACATCTTTAGATCGAGGCTTAGACCAGATATTGGGTTTAAGAGCCAGTGGAGGGACTGTGCTTTTAAGTTCATGCTGATTTTTTTTTTTGCTTCTATATGTTTCCGCCAGGTGAGTCGTCTGTCCAAATGAACTCCCAGGTAGATGACTTCAGTAGCATGTGGAACAGTGGTGTTGTTAAAGATAGTAGACGGACAGTCACTCTTATTTAGGGTGAATGTCACATGCTTACATTTATCCGGATTGACTTTTATACGCCAATTGTCCAGCCAGACTGATACAAGTTGCAGGTGATCGGATAGCTCTTTCGATGCTTTTTTGGGGCAGCGTGACCGACTGGTGATTGCAGTGTCATCTGCAAAGGTTCATGTCATGAGGCGGGGATTTGTAGGGATGTCAGCGGTGAATAGTACGTATAAGAGCGGACCAAGAACACTGCCCTGAGGAACGCCAGCGTTTATGTGATGCTCATTAGAGGTGAAATTTTTACATCTTACCACGAATAGGCTTTTGGTTAGATATGACTCTAGCAGTTTGTGTGAGTTCTGTGGAAGAACGTTTTTTATTTTGTAATTGAGACCATTATGCCATACTCGGTCGAAAGTTTGAGCAACGTTAATGAATATAGCTGAACAGTATTCTCGGTGATCAAAAGCAGTTCTGATTTCATTAGTGACACGGTTTACTTGCTCGATTGTACTGTGTTTTGATCTAAACCCGAATTGATGTGTGGGGATGATGTTGTTTGCGTTTATGTTTGGTGCGAACTTCTTGGTAAAAATTTATGCAAATAATTTTGATAGCACCGGGAGCAAACTTATGGGCCGATATGAAGACACCATTGATTTGTCTTTACCCATTTTAGGGATCATAATTACTACGGACTTCTTCCATAGTGTTGGAAAGTAACTCACTTTGAGTATTGCATTGAAGACCATTGCAAGGAATGATATTGCACAGTTTGGTAGCTCAGGTACCCAGGTGCTTTCTTTGGAATTAGCTCCTTGTGAATTGCCGTTCTTAACTCATGTGCACTAGTTTTAAGTACGCTGCTATTAGGAAACTGAGCACATGGCTGCTGGGGAAGCTGAAATCCGTCTCTAGGCAAGTTTGGTTGGAAGACGGATTTGAGATGGTTAGCAAAAGTGAAAGCCTTTTCCTCGTCAGATTGCGCCCAGTTTCAGTTTTGAACCCGAATGGGGCAGTCAGCTGCAATTGGTGGGTTCATGCGGTCTTGTGCTCTCCAAATCGAGAACTTGGTACTCGTTGGTGAAAGGTTCTCAATGTAGTGCCTTTGAATTTTACGATCCTCAGTCTTGAGAGCATTGCTTAAATATTTTTTAGCCATTTTGAGTCTTTGTAATGATGCTGGAGATCGCCTGACCTGCCATTCGCGTCTTAGCCTGCGTTTTTCTAAGACTAGGCGTTCAATTTCCGCGCTAGTTAAAACAACAGTTTTCTTTGGGCCAGATTGTACAATCGGTGTCGTGGCAACATCAGCGCTCGCAATGGTTATGTTGAAATGTTCCAGTGAGTTGTCAATGTCAGTTCCGGTATGAAGTTTTGGCCTCATACATATGTGGGAGCTAACGTATTTTTTATATCTGAGCCAATCAGTTTTCCATGAGGTAAGGATGAAAGAAGATCACTTGTTGCGGATGCTCCAGTAAGTGAAATGTGACTGGGGAATGGTCTGATGATAACTCGGCATGGGTTTCCGTTGAAATCATACTACGAGAAATGTTGCGAGTAACTGCGACGTCGATTATGTCTGGAATTTTAATTAGATCAGCTGGGCAATATGTAGGCCTGCCCGGAGAAGTTTGTTGCTTTTGTTTATTATTGTGTTGTAAAGGAAAACATCCTTTAGGATTTACAAGTCGAGAGCCCCAGTGGGGGTGCTCAGCATCATAGTCACCTGCTGCCAGAAATTTGGATCCTAGGGTGTCAAAGAACTGCTTGAAGCATAATTCGGAAATGGAAAATCTGGGTGGACAATAGACGGATGAAAGCGTCAAGTTACCATTTGAAGTTTCAATCGACTTATAGTGTTTTATTCGCTTCCTGGCAATCATATTTTCAAGAGAGCTATGTGGTGTGAGTGGTGTTGTTTTTTGAGGTATAGAATGCAGTGTGAGCTCATTTTGAGATAGTTGGAGTGTACTCTTGGCAGTGTTTGTTACTTTCTCTGGCTCTGTGGTGGGTATTTGTTGTGATCCAGGTCGCAATGCGGATGCGTATGTAATGTTGGGAGTGATAATTTGCAATTTGAGTGGGTCTTTCAGCAGGCTCGGGCCGGCTACGGGCAGTTTATTTGCGCTGGTTCATCCGATTTTTCAGTTCTTTAAAAACTGGACGCAGTGTGATTACCCCAGCAGTTACCGCATTTTTTTGATGTTGTGTCCGTTTTATTCATAGTGCAGCATGAGGACTCGTGGAGGTCACCATATGATACACAGACAGAAGGTAGTGTACAATACGATTTCGTGTGGCCGAATTCCTGACAGTTTGTGCACTGTACAGGGTCTGTGCGCTTGTGAGGTTCCTCTACAGTGATTCTGCGGTGAAGCAAGTATTGTAACTTGTAACTTGGATCTGGTTTCTTTTCTCAAGTTTATCATCATGAGAAAGTTCGACTTTGAACATGGGCTGCGGGATTTTGCTTCTATTCAGGATGTTGATCACAACCTTGGTTGGGAATCCTTTTTCTTCAAGTGCACTTTTGATTTCAGTGGTGTCAACACCAGTTTCAATACCTTTTATAACCACTATCAGCCCTTTACTGCTCTTAAGTTGGTACGTATAATAATTTTTGTTGGCATCAGTGAGGAATTTCGAAACTATCTTGTAATTATTCTCAGTGTAGGTTTGTAATTTAGTTTCATGTACTTAGCCTTTGGTTAACAGGACAATGTGAAAGTTGTTGTTGCCGATAAGTTGCGCTGGCTGTGAAACTACAGGGTTGCTCATATTTGACGGACCCATGTTTTTTTTTAATCACTACAGCCGTGGTGGAGCCCAACCTTTTATATGGAGCCATTTTCTGGTGGCCTGCCTGTCTCAAGGCAGTCAACCAAAAACCTCTTGACAAAGTAAGGAGAACGGCAGCCATTGTGATGACAGGGGCCCTTCGGACCACTTCCACCAAAGCGCTGGTTGCATTCCTCAACTGGATGCCAACTAGTCTTCTGGCTGAGCATTATGCCAAATGTTCTGCCATTAGACTTAATACCATAGCTCGCTGGACTAGCCACATACAGGGCCATGCAAGCATCCTGGGACGCGGTCCATCTGCCCCTGGGGCAGTCGACTATGTATGCCCCACAACTTACTTTAACCGAAAATTCTCCATCCAAATTCCCAGTAGAGTCGATTGGCTGAAAGGTAAAGTTCTAACACCTAATTCCATCGACATCTACACAGATGGCTCCAAACTGGAGAAGAAAGTCGACTGCGGCATCTTCTCAAACAACCCATACTTAAGGCTCAGCTTTCGCTTGTCTGACCATTGCAGCGTCTTTCAAGCAGAAGTAATGGCCATACTACTGGCCTCACGGTGGCTTCTGGATAACGATGCTCCGGGGTCCCACATTAACATATATACAGATAGCCAAGCGGCAATAAAGTCCCTCTCGGGTGTATATACTACATCCAAGCTGGTTGCGGACTGCCGTTCCTCCCTAGACACTCTATCTTGCCGTGCACCCATACAACTATGTTGGGTGCAAGGACATAGAGACATTGTGGGCAACTGTGAAGCTGACGAACTAGGAAAAGAAGGGACGACCCGTGTAAATGTAACGTCTCCTGCTGGAATTCCGCTAGCTATAGTGAAACACATTGTTAGGAAATTCTACCAAGTTAGAGCTAAGCTATCTGGGTAGAAGAAGATACTTGCAGTATAGCTAGGCAGACCTGGTCTTACATGAACAGGAAGCGAACCGGCCAGCTGCTCAATCTCGGCAGAACCTCAATTAGCAAGACCATAAACGTACTAACGGGTCATTGCATCATAGGGAAACATGCTGGAAGACTTGCTCTTCCGCATAACGACTTTTGCCGTAGCTGCGGCTCAGAAGAAGAAGAGGAGACGCTGCTTCACCTGATGTGCCAGTGACCATGCCTTGCCAAAAGAAGACAGAACAACTTAGGCTCTATATTCCTCTCCAGTTTAACCGAACTATCACTTCTACCAATTAAGGACATAGCTAGGTTCATTTCAGAATCCAAGTGGTTCTCCGCACCAGACTAAGGGAAGTCGTGTCAACACTTTGCTGGTCCTACAATGGGCCATAATGTTTTTGAGCCTAAGTGAGCCTCTCGTCGGAGGGTTGCCACGTTAACCTAACCTAACTTATTTCTAACTATTACATCACGTCAAAAAAATGTTTTGCTTGTATATACATTTCGCACAATAATCGCTGGCTGCACTCATTGAGCGAACAAAAAATTCAAAATTCGACGAACTGAATTCGATACGTGTGTAGGCAACACATCGAATTAAAACAACAACCGTTTGGACAATCTGCAATTGTACATATTTCTCACTTTAGTATGTACCCATGTCGGTAAATTTTATGAACTCAATATTAATCGTACAATATACAATGTGTGCAAGAGAAGAGTACAACTTTGTTCTGAGCTCACTCTAAATGAATGTTATGTGTATTGTTCGTTTACACGCGGAAATCGCGAAATAAAACGATAATTGTGTAAAAAAGAATGGAATGGAATGGAATGAAGTGAGTACAGATGTAAAGTGAGCTAACGCATAGTCAAAGTTGAGAGATTGAACACATTGTTGTTATTTTATTTTTCGAATAATTTTTGTGTTATGCGTTTGATTACTTCACCTCGCTCGTCATTGCAGACTACGCAAATATATGCGCGCGAATAACAAAGTTTTTATTCACTGTACTCACTCATACACATTATGACTAGGGACCACTTTGATTTCATTATTAGCAGGGACCGCAAGGTTAAAAATAAACTGTATCAAACTAAAAAAAAGATTTAGTCGAAATGTTTAATTAACACTTTTATTCACCAGCGCGTGTTCATTTTAAGTTTGAAAGTTTAAATTGACCATATATTGGCTCCTCTGGACCACTGGTTGGGAACCACTGCTTTACTCTTATTCGTAATATGTGTTCATAGGGGCGAGTTATGGGCCATAACGTCCCGTTTTGAACAGGACCGTCCCTTTTTTCGGTTCTCCGTCCCGTTGTCCCTGAATAAAGCTTCGGGCCGCAAAATTTTACCGTTTTCAAAATAATCTAGTTTAGATGTTGAAAAACATATTAATTCTTGCTACAGCTACCTAAAATTTTATATATGCGATAGCTTAATAGATTTGTAATGACGTCTAGAAAAATGAACGACAGTTTCAAACCCAATAACAACAATATTGAGTCAAGCAATCACAAAACTGTATGAAGTAGTACGAAATATTAAATATCTAACGCCATCCAATATAGTCCAAGTGTTATCAGATAACAGTTTGACTCTAAAAGTCGTGGCATTTTGTGGGGCCAATGGAAAAAATATTAATAGATATTGGTTGCGGAGCCCATATAATTCACAACGCAATAAAAGCTGCTGCAGATGGCCTACCCGTAGATTACGAATGCATTATTATAAAGAATGCATTATTTTTTAAGTAAAAACATCTTTAGGAGCGTTGAGCGATATTTGGTAGAGGGTAAAACTATGAATTCGCGTTACCGACATGCTATACCGTTATTCAGTTTTGTGCTCATTCGCTCATCTTCTTCTTCTTTTGTATTTGCTTGTTTGGAAATAGTATAGACCAGAGATGTGCAATGAAGACAGAAAGCAGAATAATGAACACTTCGTAAATAAATGAGCCAGAAGAAGTCCCGTTGTCATGCAGAGTGAAAACGAGCTAACTCGCACTCATAAAAGAAATGGATAATGAAAATGAAAAAAGTGATGCTTCAGTTTAATTTTCTTCATTCTACTCTCTGGATTTCTTCATTTTGTTAATTTTCTTCAAACAAAGAACCGAATTTTAATTTAATTATATGTTGTAAAAAACCTGAAATTGTAGCGGCGAGAGTTGCTATTTATCATAATACTCAAGATACAGATAGATATTGTTACTTCCCCTAGAGAGATCGGCGTTGCCGTTTATATTTTGCTTGGCAAATGCATGAGGCAGTACAAAAATTTTTATTTGAAAATTTAATCATATATACAATAGAAGATTTTGAAAAAATACTCCAAAAAAGATTTGACGAAAAATTTGACAATGCACCTATGATATTAAGTGGAGACTTCACATTGCCTTTGGAGATGATAAAAATATACCTTTCCTTGAATTTTTGAATCAAGCTTTAGATTTGACTATGTCCAATGATCGAAAACTCAATACAACAAAGTATAAAACGACGATCGATGCGGTATTGTCACGATACTTCAATAAATGTCAATAAAACATTTTTCTTCCTTACTTCAGTTATCATAAACTTATTGTATCCTTGTTAGGACATAATAAATGTAAATAACTGTTATTCGGAGTGCGGATACTGCAAATAATATGAAAATTCAAAAAAAGAAACCATTGTTATTTCAAAATTGTGTTTTCACTTCGTCCCATGACTGCCTATCTTTTTTTTATATTAACACGGTTTGAGTTGTCTAAAGGAGTTTTGTGCCAAAACTGAAGCAGAATATCAAAAAATGCTGGGGTACAGCAAAACTAGATGGCTGGCGCTTATGCCTGCCGTGGAAAGAGGTTTAACTACTTTTTGAGCATTGAAAAATGTCCCCAAATATTAAAAAACTTTTTTGAAGACTTTTGGCTTTATTTTTTAAACGCTCAGTCGGCAAGCTTTCATCAAGCTGTATTGAAAATTGAACGCCTAACTTTATCGTAAATTGAAGGTGAAAGAGAAATTAATTACCTGAAAGATAATTTGGTACAGAAACAGGTTAATTAGTTTCTCCCATTTACAGTACGTAGTTTGATGGTGAATTTGAAAAATAGTGGCACTGGTATTGACGAAGAGTTGGTAAAAAGTACGGCTACAGAATTTTATAAAACTAGTCGTGAATATTTGGAACAGTGGACTTGGTTTTTTACAAAATAAATATTTTATTGGGCAGATTTAAAAAAAAGTGCCGCCATGGGAAGACGTTCAAAAACATTGCATGTATTGATTGAAAAGGGATATATTGATTGCAATAAAGACATAGAAGTATTTCTAACTATTTCATCACGTCTCAAAAAGTTACCGAATGGAGTAATGTAAATGTTTCGACGGTAACTCGTTGGGTGGAAGTATTCAAACACCAACAATCTTAAACATGAAAACTTTTGCATGTTATTTGAATATATTTTATGTCTGCCTGGCACAAATGCAACAGTTGTAAGAGTCTTTTCTTGAATGAACAAATTGTGGACGACTGAAAAACCCAGTTAGAGGTTTCGGTCCTTATGGCGATGTTGGTAACTAAGGTGAATATTGAAAAAAATTGTCGAGAATTTTATAAATAAATAAAATAAATTTGTTCCTCTGACAAATATACAAATAATTGAGCATTTATATTTCAATTATTTTTAATTTCAATAATTACTACTATTGTATTTAGATAAATAAAATAAAACTTATTAAAAATGTGTTTTTTTCTATGTAAATAAACTGATGTCCCGTCAAAAAAAAAGAAGGTCATGATAGTTATGGCTCAAATATACGCTTCAAATTGTGTGTGCAATACGGTGTTGTTGTTAGGTGATGTATTGCCAACTAGATTTGTGCAATAATTGTAAAAAAAAAGGTACTTTTCAATAATCTACTCTGAAATGCGTACCTGATTTACTTATTAATTAGAAGTGATTATAAGTACGTATTGTAAAGGGTGTTTTTTTTTCTAGAGATTCACAATTTTAAATTAAAATAAAACAAAGAAAAATATTTTTAATATTAATTAAACTGTCTTTCTTGGATTGATAATTTTATGACATTATTGATTAAATATGATTTCGGACACGTGGCCGCCACGGCTGACGCGTACAAGGTGCAATTTTTATTTAGATCTTTTCTTGTTCTTGCTTTAAAATTTTTCATTCTTCAAAACAGTCCTAGAAAAATCGTCAAACGTAAAGAAACAAAATTGAAGGTCGTACAACATTGGCACATGTATATTTCTTCTATAGAAGCATCAATCTTGCTATTATATATCAATACTATGTAATCTAATTTATAATATTATATGTATATATAGAAATTAGTGTTTTAAATTGTTCGTATGTTATCCGCTGCCATACCGTTCATCTGATTGCATTGAAATTTTGTGAATGTGTAAGGATGGTTCCCGGCTTGAACATAGGATAGTTTTGGTCCCGATATGTGTCCCGGTCCTAGTGATAGAATCTTACAAAAAAAGAATGTGTAAAGATGGTTTCCGGCTTGAACATAGGATAGTTTTGGTCCCGATATGTGTCCCGGTCCTAGTGATAGTATCTTACAAAAACTTACCCAAAATATCATTTTTATTTTCTGATTCGCAAACTGTGTTCTTTGTTGATAGTCAAAGTAGAAAAGAAAGAATATAGTGATGATAAATAAGGAAGCAATCCGTGAGCAGCAGATTCGGGTACGCTAGTTTATAATACAAAATATATATAAATCAACTAAATTAAAATAATTGCTTCTCTGCACTTAGAAATTGGGAACTACAATTATTTTAATTCGATTTTAAAGGTCATAGACTTGTATCAGCACTATGTGCTTTTATGAGTCTCAAATTAAGACTAATTTGGAAGTTCAATTTTCACACACTTTTCGCAGCATTTGCGGCCGTATTTCGCCAATAACTTTTCGAATGTTGATTTCCAGGTGTTTAATTGTGCATACTATATACACTATGAGTAAAAAAGTTGTTGTTGTCTACTGTCTACCGGGCGAACGAGGTTAGGTGAACGCTCGCATAACACAAAAATATTTCGTAAGAAAACAACAACAACGTACATCTCCATCCTAGCTCCTCTCTCTCTCTCTCTATGTCTCTTTGTTAATGCGTAGTACCTTTGCTTGCTTGCTTGAGTGCACTCGATACTTTTCATAATCTTACTCAAAATTATGATTAATAGTAGTAACCGTTTAGAATTGATATCTAAAAAATTTTTTCTGTTTTTCTTTCGTGCGAAAACTGATTGTAATGAATCACATGCCTAGTGCAAATTTATGTACATATTTATATACATGTGTTCTTCTTGTTGCTATCGAATTTACGCAGCCAATGATAAGCGGGGGCGAAGTGAGCGTACGCATAATACAAGCAAAACAACCATCAACGTGTCCATTCTCTTAATTAACTCTCTCTCTCTCTCTCTCTTTGTAGAAGCGTAGTATGCGTATGATTATTATTAATAATCGTTTGGAGTTGGTGCATAAAAAAGTTGTACCTTTCTTCTCGCGTATGCATTTTACTTATACTATGAGAATTGAATAAATTAATATATAGTACATATTGAGAGTACATATAGAATTGCGCAATACGATTATAATCATTGCACATGTTTATTGCCTACACACGTATCGAATTCAGTTCGTCGGATTTGGAATTATTTGTTGTACTTTGAAGCAGATATGAGTGCAGATGGCGATTGTTGTGCGTTCACAAAAACAAAAACAAAAATTTTTTCCTCTCACAAGCATGATTCATTGGATAGTGAACGTGAACGAAGTGATGGTTGTGCTTCACATTCGCTCTGCTCATAGTCTGTGAAGCACAAGCAGTTGCACTATTCAATGTGGATTCCTTCAATACCTTTACGAGCGGCCTGTGTTTGTTTGTTGTTGTTTTCTCTTGTTTGTCATACCTACACAAATTCATATTGAAAAGGTCTTTTGTGTGTATGTCTGAATTTGTACGAGCATATGTGTCTGCTTATGCGCTGCTGTCGACTATTCCTTGCTACATGCATTGTTTTGCAGCCCCTATCTCTCTCCTCTTACTCTGACTCACTCAACTTGGTTTTATCATGAAAAGATTCGTGAATGCTTCACTGTTGGTCTCGTTCTTATTGCTGATCTCTGTTGAAATTCTTCACAAATATATCGTTCGAGGTGCTAGCTTTGAACGAGATACACATTTGCTTTGTTTCGCTCTGCATGCTAGGCTTGCTTAGGCTCATTTTTTTACCAAGGTATGATTTTGCCTTTGCAGCATACACGCTTCACATCACATCGAGGAAGAAGAAACAATATGAAGAAAAATCACACATCGAAAATCGAAAAACACGCGTCCAATCGCGCTCACATCACTGATTTTCACACACGATTTGAAGTTTATATTTGGGCTATTAATCGGAATACCGTTCACAATATAGAAACAAAATACAAATACATACACTCATATTCAATTCAAATGGGTTCCTAAAAAAGGAGTGAATGATTCATTTGCAGGAAAAGTGAGGATGAATAAGAGTCGGAGCCAAGGAAAAGGTATAGTATATTACATACAGAATTACAACAAGAATTATAATACGAAATTACTTACTATAATATCATTAACTTACCGCATTATTATAGCCATATATTTTTCCCAAGCGAACTTCTAAGGCCGGTGAACCTTCATTATCAGAAAAAGAAAACATTAAAGGTGACACTTGACGAGCATCTTCGTGTTCCTCAAACTGTCCCGATGCTTCATTGTTAGTTCCTTCTTGTCTATATATGAGTGGAAGTCCACTTTTGTTTATTATCCAAATTGGTGCACTTATAAAAATTTCCATTCCTTTCCCTTGAAACGATTGAATAGAAACCCTTAAAGAGAGTCCTCTATTGTGAAGATCAATTAGTTTCACTTTTGGCTCTACAGTTCCAATATGACCCATGGGTATCTTTAACTGTCCAGATAATTGATAGTTATCTAATGTTATAATTAAGTTGAATGATTCGTGTATATTCACTGTGTAAATATTCTCAAATCCTGAAGAGTTTATTCGTCCTTTAATATTATTGTTGATTTGATATATTAAATCACAGCACAGCATATTATTCATTTTCAATGGAGCTAGGATTGATATTGTATGTCCAATAATATTATGTTCTTTATATGGAAAATTGTCCTTATTTATATTAACGATTGTTAAAATAGTTGTTTTTTTCAAATCGTAGCTGGTGTATAAGAACTGTATAGAATCGCTAACACAATCTGTCCAGCTTATTTCACGTGTACCAAAGCCAATCTCTTCGTTGTCCAACTCCGTATTATGTTCTAAAGTTTTCTCAGCAACGTCCGAATTTGTATTAGCTTTATCAACTGAATTGTGTTTGATATACATATGTGAATTCACGAACTGTAATGGAATACTACATTGCTCGTCTGGCTTTATTGAAACTATATATGATGTGTCCGTTAATTTCATTTTTAAATGTAAAGGCCTTTCCAATCTATTGATAACACTTAGGGCAGAACGTACAGTAATCAGCTTTTGCGCCGACCCTACTAATGATATTTCGAAAATAATTCGAGTCTTTTTTATGTAGTGAGAATCAATACTTGAAAATCGAAAAAAAGTCCCAACTTTATCAATTGAAATAGGTCCAATCAATGTCCAGCCATGAATTTGTACCAATATTTGATGTAAATTTAGCTTATGGGAGTCCATGTGTCTAAGCTTAGTTCTCTGACTAAAATCAAATGAGATAGTTTCGTTTGGTTGGACTGGTATCCAGTTTTGTAATAGTTCTCTTTGATTAACTTCTGTGCAGGTCAATCCTCCTGGTTGCGCATATATCGGCTTGAAAAGAAGTGGTGCTCCGATAAGATTTTGTAAAGCAAATGGTACAAATGGCGACCTACGCCTCGATCCAAAGAATTTGTCTTCATTTGCTAAATTGTATTTTGTATTGTAATAATCCCTTGTCCAATTTTTACAGACCATATTAAAAAGTTCAACAAATGTGGATGTAATATTTAGTTTGAGTATTTGTTGACTCGTTAATTTTAATTTAAGCATATGTTTCTCAGATAATTCATTTTTCAAATAACTCCATGTGGTTGAGCATTCCCAAAGTTCAATTATTGGCTCCCACCCACTAAGACGGCGATTGTAGTAATCGATTCGTAATTCGGTTTCGATGTTTCCTTCAACAGAGTAAAATTGCTCAATACCTTCATCACCGAGGTGTTTATTTTTTAATCTGTACTTAATGGACACGTGAGAAAATAAGAATTCCAATAATGGAACATCTGCATCCATGCAATCATCAATTATACAAATCATTAAACAATTTGTATTCAGCATCACGCACTTTATTTTTATATCTAGATCATCGCGGTTACTTTTTGTATGTTTGGAAAGCCAAATAGCTGCATCATTTAATTTGTAATTGTTTTGATCCATTGCAAACCAACAATCATTTACATCAAATCCCATTGCTACGAGGGGAGCTATTGTTTCGAAGTTAGAGTTACATTTAAAAGGCATATTATGTATTTTATATGTATTTTGGGTCTGATTTGGTAAACAGCGTAGCATTTGTGAAAACAGTTTAATATCATTGTACGATAGACGTATATAAAGTTGCTTCTGAATTGTAAAATGCAAGCAATTACTACGAAGTTCAATGTTTAAAGTACAAGGATCTATTATGGAAAGGGCACTCTCGTCTTCAGCATCCAAAGTGCAAGAAAAGATTTCCAAGTGATTTATATTTACAACAAGTGGATTTGATTTGTTATTTGGCTTATATGAAAATACTGACGTGCTTTTTAGAATAATTGCGTTCGTATCCAAACGACTATAGTCTTCAAGCAAAATAATCTCTGAATCAGTTATATTTAAAACTATTTCAATTGTTTCATTCATGTCTTTATCAGATATGCTTTTGAAAGACTTCGTTTCAACAAGATAATGATTTAAAACTGATGATTCTGTAACAGGTTCCTCTTGTAAATAGTTTTTTAGACTTTGCAGATAATCCAACATTAACATAAGTCTCATATTATTCAGCATTATAGTATACTTCACAGAGCACAAACGTTTTCTACAATGTACTTCAGCTTGAACCAAATTTTCGATAATTTTGTTTCCTTTTTTTGATGCTTCCAAAATGTTTTTAAAAGTGTTTGTCTCATTTGATGATATTCGGGCATCAACAATCAATATGTTGCTTGAAATTAAATCAATATCTTGTGATCCGTCACTAAATGTGTCAATTTCCAGCGATGATTTTATGAAATGTATACAAGAAAGTGGATTTATATAGCAATGTTTTGCTGGTTGTTCCGTTAACAAAATGGTGACATTCTCTAGTAATATTGTTATTGAAAAAACGTTCCACACAGCAATAATTGATTCGGGTCTCCTTACCGGGTGAATACTATTCAATTTTTCAATGGATTCACAAACATTATTTGAGAAGTTGTAATAGACATCATTAATATCTTCGCCCAAATTACTGGTTAAAAGCCCACGTAAAAGTTTATAGTCCTGAACATTAAGAATAGCATTTAACTTTGAAAAAGTAGCTTTAACGCTTATCTCTGGACAGTTGTGACTGCTCTCGGAACTTATATTACGTTCAACTTGAAGGTTCAGAAAGAATGATTCTTTAAAGAAATGATCTCCTCGCTTTTGAATTTGCATATTACCAAAATTAGTATATTTTTTATGACAATAAGATTTTTGATTATTAATGACTCTCTCCGCTGCGGATAAATTTATATCTACAAGGTCTATGTACATCACATCCAATATTTCATCGATTTTAGAAGTGCTATAATTTTTACTTATAATATATTTATCGCTTGAAAAATGAAAGCTATTTTTTATACGTAACTTTCCAAGCTCTGCCATTAATAAGAGATTGCAAGTGTGACTCGATGGTAACATAACAACAAGTGAATCAACTTGAATATGAAGTCCTAACTGTAAAGGTTTTGCAAATAAATCCTTATTGCAGTTTGTATTTTTAAGTTTTCTTATAACGGGCTGAAACAAAACAAAAATATTAAATTAGTACATAATTAGTAATGCATGCAATATATCTAAATATATATTGTATATAAAAGAGAAGGCCATGTCCTGTTTGTGGCTAATGTTTGAGAAAACGCGTAAATATTTTGTTTTACTTTAAATTGCATGTGGTAAATTAATGTGTGTGTACCATGTGTGAGTATGTTTTTTTGATTAAAATGTCAACTTCTGTGGTGTCTGTAGTGCTTCGCAAACTTTCAGCTTCCAGTTTTTGATTCTTGTTATACTCTTTACGCAGTGAATAGTATTATAATTTTGTCATGAAGTTTGTAGCACATAGAAGGAGACATCGGAGACCCCATAAAGTATTTATTGTATATATTCTTGATCAGCACGACGAGACAAATTGATCTAGCCATGTCCGTCTGTCTGAATGTATGAAAACTAGTCCCTCAGTTTTTGAGCTAGAAAGCTGAAATTTTGCATGAAGCTATATGGAAGTTGTCCTTATTTATATTAACGATTGTTAAAATAGTTATTTTTTACAAATCGTAGCTTGTGTATAAGAACTGTATGAATCGCAAACACAATCTGTCCAGCTAATTTCATGTGTACCAAAGCCAATCTCTTCGTTCTCAAACTCCGTTTTATGTTCTAAAGTTTTCTCAGCAACGTCCGAATTTGTATTAGCTTTATCAACTGAATTGTGTTTGATATACATATGTGAATTCACGAACTGTAATGGAATACTACATTGCTCGTCTGGCTTTATTGAAACTATATATGATGTGTCCGTTAATTTCATTTTTAAATGTAAAGGCCTTTCCAATCTATTGATAACACTTAGGGCAGAACGTACAGTAATCAGCTTTTGCGCCGACCCTACTAATGATATTTCGATAATAATTCGAGTCTTTTTTATGTAGTGAGAATCAATACTTGAAAATCGAAAAAAAGTCCCAACTTTATCAATTGAAATAGGTCTAATCAATGTCCAGCCATGAATTTGTACCAATATTTCGATGTAAAATTAGCTTATGGGAGTCCATGTGTCTAAGCTTAGTTCTATGACTAAAATCAAATGAGATAGTTTCGTTTGGTTGGACTGGTATCCAGTTTTGTAATAGTTCTCTTTGATTAACTTCTGTGCAGGTCAATCCTCCTGGTTGCGCATATATCGGCTTGAAAAGAAGTGGTGCTCCAATAGGATTTTAAACAGTAAATTGTACAAATGGCGACCCACGCCTTGATCCAAAGAATTTGTCTTCATTTGCTAAATTGTGTTTTGTATTGAACAAGGGATTAGTTCATACGCAGTACATTTGTCGGAATCAGCCGAATCGGACCAATAAGGGCGTACCAACCGGAATCCAAATGAAAGTTCCTATTTGAAAACTTTTTTGATTTTCATACTATCGACTTGAAATATGAACACTATAAGTTTCTGACCGATATCCACCAACAATATAAATTTTAAGACCCTCGGACCACTAGAAGGGGTACCCCCCATACAAACCTGGATCCAAATTCAGGTTCTTATTAGAAAAACTTTTTTGTTTTTTGTACTATCGACTTTTGGACACTAAAAGTGTTTGACCCTTAGCCACCAACCTTAGAAATTTCAAGAACCTGGGACCACTAGCTGGGGCGTGAAAAGCATTACAACTTCGGCATAGCCAAAGTTAGTTCTTTTTTGGGTTCCGTACCCATAGGGAGCTAACGGGACCCTATTACTAAGCTTACGATGTCCGTCCGTCTCCTGCTCTATCTCATGAACCGTAATAGGTAGAGAGTTGAAATTTTCACAAAGTGTGTAATTCACTTGTGTGTAGAACGACAAATTCTAAAAATACACATTTTTAGAAGCATTGTTCTTTAATTTATCCTTTTGTTTAACATTTTTTTTTTTTTTTTTTTTGTAGTGTACTTTAAGCTGTTAATTGTAGTATACTTTTAGGCTATTAAATATAAACAATTTTATATTTTAAGCAAAAAATCTTGTACGATGGTACGGAACCCTCCGTGTGCGAGTGCGACTCACGCTTGGCTGATTTTTTATATTTTGGTTGTAAGTTACAACAAAATAAAATAAACGTCATTCATTCCCGTGCAAAGCCTATTCTTATGAAATTTTTCAGGGGAGTAGCAAAGCGCGCCAGGACAGCTGGTCTATAAATATTGTATAAAGAAGGAGGCCATTTCCTGTATACACATACATTCATGAATTACAACATTTGTTGGCAATGTGAATGAGCTATTGATCATGACTAGTGTGTATAATGTGTTAGTGTGTTTTATTTATTAAACTTTCGACTGCTGTAGTGTTTCTCAAATTGTCAGCTGTAAACGTAGTGGATATACTTTAATTGGTAGAGGGAGTTAAGAGAAAGGTTTTTTTTATCTATTGTTGATTTTCGGATAGAAGAAAAAAAAAACAAAAGAAGAAACTTTTCGGAATTAGCAGCTTACATTTACCGCATATTTTTAATCACGTACTTTTCGGAATTTTCAGCTTATATTTTGCTGGGGAGTAACGAAGCAAGCTGAGACAGCTAGTATAATCTATATCATAATAATATCCATATGGATAATATGTATTCACATGATTGAGAACACCATGATATCAGTTTTCATTTGGCAGTTGTCTAGCCATGTACTAGAGGGGTGCCAATCTATCTTGTGGTGTCGATGTTTGTTTTAATGTTTGTATTTGAAGTCACTTGCTAAGGTTTGTATTTCTATATTTTTTTATTTATGTTTCTTTGTTTCTTTTTGGTGTTTCTCTTTCCATGTTCAATCACATACTAAACTTAAGCTACAGAATTCATAAGTTAATGTACAAGTATGTACAGATTTCAAATTTTTGTACATCGTGAGCATAAAAAACATAATCGATAATAATTCAGTTCAGTAACGTAACAATTCATTTTACAATAAATAATAATAGTTCAATAACTTATACAAAAGCAAGTACCTACGATTCTTCTCTAACAGTTGTATTAAACCGGTTGTTTTTAAACGAAAAAGTTCCATGATAAAGATATGCATGAAAGGCAGATTGGCAAAATTTCGTGAGTCATATGTTCGAGGACTTACATAATAATGAAATTAATGTGAATACATTGAGGGTCTTCACGGAATCTTAAAAATCGTACTAACGTATAAACTAGACATGTTGACATTTGTTCTGATATGTCCGTACCCACTAAGTTTTTTTATGATACATTGTACGCTGCCTTTTTTGAATGCATTTCCCTCTTATGAATGCACCAAAAGAATCATACAAACAACATTGGCTTACCCGTGACCTCTTTAAAAAACTTAGTCTGGACTCTATACAAAATTTAAAATTTCTGGGTCTTCCTTTGATTTTGAACGATTCTGTGTGTCACACTCTAAGTTTCTCTCCATTAATTGTCGTTGCTATAATAATTACAGAAGTTGACACGATTTTTGTTTCTGACTTCAGAATGTCAAATTGCGGTTTCATCAACGTTACTAATTAAGGGAAAAATAATTTTTTGATCAAAGTTTGCTTTTATAGAAACTAAAGCGATTTTAAAAGTGGAAGGCCGTTGCTATTATAGCAAGAGCTCCTAACAATCCTTAATACAACAACCTCACAGTTATTTAAAAATATAAATATATACATATACTCGTATATGTGCCCTACCATCTTACTAGTACGCTTCACCTGGGGGAATAAATCATACTCCAACAAGTGAACGTAAATTCTCAATTGGTCGCAATGGCGCAATGGTTACTTTGCAATGTGGACAAAAGTCGCAAGAGTCGTGGAGTGTGCAACGCATGACACCAGAGCCGACCCAGAGCCACACTAAAGCAAGCTTAATCGTTGTTTTGAAAGAAATTGTAAACACTGTAAATAAAATAAATTCACCAATCATAGTGGAAGCAAGTAGCGCTAAAACAGAAATAATAGCACTTGGTGAAAAACAACAACTACATAACGGGAAACCAAAAAATAAACCTGCAGTGCAGACAGGCATTGACTGCTACATTCGAAAAAAAAACGAAAACAGGCCGCAGAAAAGTCATTGTGTTAAAAAAAAACACTTTTGGTTGGAAATATATTTGCACTATTTTCAAGAGAGGAAGTCCCCATTCAGAATGCTGAAGAAACCCAGACAAAAGCCAAGTCTTCGAAACCTCCACCAATATATTTTCTTGAGGAAAGCTCGAACAAGCTTGTAGATTTGTAAAGTAATCGGCAACAACAGTTTCCACATTGTTCCTCTAATTCTTAATTATTACAATTATCAACTTAAAAGCATCAAAGGCCTCATAATGGTAATTAAAGGTACTGAATCCACAGTTGACAGTAAAGACATAAAAAATGATCTGGAAGAAAAGTTTCAATATAAGCAACAAAAATAAAATAACACAGCCTTTGTTTAAAGTTGAATTAGCACCAAATCGCAGCGCTCATGCAAAAACGAAGTACACCCCATATACCTACTTCATCGTAGAGTGACAGTAGAGGAACCTCATAAGCGAGCGAATCCTGTGCAATGTACAAACTGCCAGGAATTCGGTCATACTAAAACTGTTACCCTACGCTCAGTTTGTTTAGCACGTGGAGTCTTGCACGAAACAGCAAACTGCACACTCTGTCTAATAGCCTTTTCATACTGTACTGAATCACGATTATGAATATTTTCGTTCAGATTGTCAATTTTGAATCATGAACACCTGTTTTTTTGTTTTGGTTGTACATACAAATAGAACTTTGTAGCTAATTGTGAGAAACTAAAATGGAAATTGTATAAAAAATATATGATTAAGAACAGTTCGCCATTCCTTTTTCATTCCTGCTACTTATTTTATTAAAATTAAAAAAAAATTACAATTTAAAAATAACTTCAAATTATTTTGCGCAATGATCAGCTGTTTTAAGTTAGAGCGCAACAAAAAATGAGAAGAAAAGTCGAAAATGACCTAGGTTGTTAGGTTAGACAGGCCGCTCGCAATACACTCGAGTTCACCCAGAAGCCTTACGGCCTTTTGTGATGCTTGATTATGGAAGGATGAGGAAGATAGGGGACGGGGGATGTGGAATATGAAATTGGGGTGAACGTTTGACAGTTGGTCCTAAAGGTCTCCCTTCCACAACCAACCTGAAGATTTCGCTAACAGAGCTAGGACTCCTAGTGGTACCTTTACCAAACTTCCCAATTCATCAAAGAACGGTTTCCCGAGAATACGTGGGTTTACTCAGAAGCCCTTTGTGATACCTGATTATTTAAGGATGAGGAAGAGGGGGAAGTGGGTGCTGTTGTGGGATATTAAATTGGGGTAAACATCTGAAAGTTTGCCCTAGAGATATCCCTCAGCATCTAAAACCAACCTGACGATTCCGCGACCAGAGCAAGTGGCACCTTTTCCAAACTACCCAATTCATCAAAGAACGGTTTTCCGAGAATACAGGTACGTCTTCTAAGAAGAGCAGGGCTGTCACAGAGGAGATGTTGAACATTCTCTGATTCTCCTACATCTTCACAGCTACGACGTCTTGGTATGGAACACGCATCCTTTGGGCCATCAACCCTATTGCGCAGTGCCCCGTTAAGATTCTAGTCATCATCCGAATTCTTTTCTTATGAAAATGAAGTAGCTCGGAAGTCCGTTTAGGTTGGTAGCTAGGCCGGAGTGTCCTAGCTATAATATATCCAGGCTCATTCGCCCACATACTATCTGCCAGCACCATGGTACTAGCTTCTAGTCTCGAAAGGATGTCTTGTATCGGCCTATGAATGTCAGTTGTCGCTAAAGAACTATGCGTTGCCGATCCCCTATTGGCACACTCTCCCGTTTTCTCTTTACCTGTTAGACCACAATGACCAGGGACCCAGATTAGAATAATTGAGTGCTGCCCAGTTTGGTTCAGAGCCACCACCATTCTACGAATAGCTTTGCTCTTAAAACTATGAGCCGACAGAGCTTTGATAGCAGCCTGGCTATCAACATAGATCGATATGCTTCTCAGGGTCTTCTCCATAGTGTTTATCAACCCTGAACACATTGCACCAGTTTGGTAGACGGTACAATAGCTGAGCATTCAACTCTTCCGAGAAGGTACCCGCCCCGTACCCTCCTCTGTTTTTGGAGCCATCTATGTAGAAATAAAGCTCGTCTTGTCTGATAACGTTACCCTGCTTCTAATCATCTCTATCCGGGAATCGCATTTTAAAGTTGTCGTTCCATTTTAAAACCGATACAAAATAGTCACATTCTCCTCCATCAGCATATAAACCTACTTCTTGTAGGATGGCCCACTACACAGAATTTAGGAATATGCTGTACCGGAGTCTGACTGCGCTTCTTGTAGCTGTGTACTTGAACTAAAAAGAGTCAGAACTTGACCAATACTAATGCGTCTGACCATTCTGAATTCGCCATCACATTTTTTTGTTTTCTTTTTTTAACTAACCACGCCACTTTCCCCACCAGAGCCACACGAGCTGGGGTCCATTAAAAACCGAACAAGACTGGGTATCGACCACAAGTCACATCGGTACTGAACTAATTGAGTACTATACGGCTACAGACCTAACGTCATCAGCCATATAAACTAATCATATTGCACTATAAAGATAAATCTAAATAAGGTGTGCGAAATTAATTTAAACAGTTAATAGAATGCTATATAGTACGTTAAGGAGAGTTAAGAAATTAGATTTGAACTGTTCAGAAGAAATAGAATTAGATAGAAGGTCATAGTATAGATTGTATGATTGACATAAAACACGAAAAGGATCATGCTGCAAATAAGTTGCCTTACATGTACCAAGAAGTAAAGGAGAAGAATTCATTGTAACCCGAGAAGGAATATTAAAATTTATACTTCCAAGCAACGAAAGGGGAAAAGATGCTGCCTAAAATTATATTGTGCAAGAGTGTGCCTCCAAGAGTCGTTCTACGACTGGATAATTTCGGGAGGCGGACTAATTTAAGACGGCTTTGGTAAGATGGAAGGTTTATATTGGGATCCCAGTGTAAGTTACGCAGTGCAAAAAGGAAGAACTGCTTTTGAACGGACTGAATACTATCAATATACTTTTTAAATCGTGGATCCCATACACAAATGCGTATTCAAGAATTGGCCTAACCAAAGAAGTGAATAATAATTTAGTGGAGTAAGAATCATTAAACTCCTTAGAGCAATGTTGCAGATAATACTAGAGATATGCGACCCAAAATGCAGGTTTGGATTCATCAACACAACAAAATCACTGAATTGTTTGACACGTTTTAGAGTGTGATTATTAATGTGGTAGCTTTTTACAATTAAATTTTTACGGTAAAAGGACATAATTTTTCATTTGTTACAATTAAGCATAAGATAATTTTTGGCTTACCACTGAGATAAGGAATCAAGATCTTCTTGAAGAAACATTTGTTGGACCGCACATAAAATAGATAAGCATAACTTAACATCATCAGCGTACATTAAGACGTTTGAATGCTTTATGGCAGATGGCAAATCGTTTATAAAATTATTTATTAATATTGGATCAAGGTGGCTACCCTGAGGGACACCAGAAGTTTCACAAATAGTCTTAGATATATCTGTTTTAAAAATAACTCTTTGGGTTCTGGAAGTTAGATAGGATGTAATCCAGCTAACTAAAATGAGCGAAAAACCAAAGGTATTCAGTTTATTAAGGAGTACGAAGTGACAAACAAAGTCAAAAGCTTTACTGAAATCAGTGAAAAACTACAATTGACCAACGAGGTAAATTCTAATAAGTTGGTTGTAGTCGAACGCTTCTTGGTGAAACCGTGTTGTGAAATACTTAATAAAGGTTTTTTTTTTTTTTTAAATGAGTTCAATTGAAAACTCCAATCAAGCGTTAAAAGAACATCTTTAAGGGATAGGTTTCACAACATTGGCAGAGAGTAAGTCATAATAAAAGAAGAACGAAATGCTGCACCTGATCGGTGATAATATGTTCAAACAACTTCGGAATAGCGCAGAGTTTAGCTACTCCTTGGTAATTTGGTATATTAGCTTTACTGCCTTTTTTTGTGGAGTGGGATTATAAAGGACTGCTTCCAAATATTAGGTAAGACAGAGGTATTCAGAGATAAGTCAAACAATTTGCAGATTGGTCTATACAAAGCATCAATACACCGCTTTAGAATACAACTAGGAACATCATCTGGTCCTGCTAAAAACGTTAATTTAAAAAAAAATATTGTAATACTGTATCAAAATGAATAAGTGGAATATTAAATTGATTAAATTAAGGGATCATTATTGAAATTCATGTAAGTGCTTTGGAAAAAATTCGAAAAAAAAAGATTGCAAATTTCTCCATCGTTACAACATTCAACGCCATTTTTCATGCAGGATGGGAATATATCCAACCTGCGCTTCGTGTTAACAAAATTATAAAAAATTTTAGGATCTCTTTTAAGATCCTCTTTGACATGTATATAGCAGAAAATGTTTAGGTGTTGAAATAGTGTATTTAGTATAATCAGCAGACAAACTGGACCTTTCAAATTTTTTAAATAATCTATATTTTAAATTCTTTAATTTAATTAAGTCACGAGAAAACCAAGGTGGCGTACATGGATTATGTTTAAGTTTTGTTTTCGGAACACATATTTTGAAATAATTTTTTATAGTTGTATAAAAAACTTTGCTTCTTTTTTTTTTTGGTCGTCGTGCTTTCAGTATACTCAAGGAGATAAACGCATACCTAGGTTTGTGCCGTAATTGAGTGTGCTGAAGGAAGTCTGGTCTATCACCTCCACATGGTGACGGGTGGAAACAGTTGCTAGTATGTCTCAAACCGGACGTGTCATTAAGACATGTTCAGTTGGGTCATGCGGCAAGTTGGCTAGGATATATCAGGCGGTGGGAGCAAACCCGCTTAAATAAACCCAACCCAAGGTGTTATAAGTCCCGTGCCTATTGGGTGGTTTGCAGCCTCGATACCGGGTCACCTCGAGGTGTATCTATGACCTTACCGTGGTATGGGGCGCTGCCACGGTGGACCACTAACTTCCCCTCCTAACTAAAGGATTGCCAACTGCCTAGGCAGGCGGCGGTCAATTATGAATATGAACTACAACAAAACCAAAATAAATATAGACATGCAGTCCCTAAATGCAAACTCACAACCTGGCCCAAGCCAGGTCCACGTGCCTACTACCGAAGCTGGGACAACCGAGTCTAGTGGAAGTAGTAGCAATAAGGCTATCATCTGCACGGGTGTAGCTGAAACCGGGAATAAACCTGGTGGAATCGGAAGTACCGGTGCAGGGTGCAATGTCGGCACACCCCCTGTAGCTAAGCTCATCAAGCATAACTACAAGGAGAGTTTTACCACTACTGGAACGCTTGAGAAGCGTTCCTGATGCTGAAAGGATGGAGAAACAGAAGGGCCACGCGGATAACGGAGGGACTTGCACAAGTTCCCAAACCGAATCCGCTGCCCAAAAGACAGAGATCGGACGATCTCCCATCCAGCAGTAATTCGGCCAAGAGACCGAGAAATCGGAGGACTGTAAAAACCTTCAGCGAGGCGGTCAGCGGCCAACAAATATGGGCGGTCGTTGACAGAAGCAACGCTGAAGGCACGATCACGCCAGAGAGCTGGAGGAAAGTTGAAGCCAAGCTAACAAGCGTGTTCTTTCAAATCTTGAAAGTGGGTGGCACCAAAACCACATTAAACTAATTGCCTGTGCTGATCAGAGATCTACTGATCTGTATAAGATAGCCATCTCCAGGATTAATGAGGTATGGCCAGGGTCAAGGCTCCAGGTTATATCAAGGAAGGATATCCCTTGTTTTCCAAGAGCAAGGGCATGGGTCCCAGACGAACCATACGTACACAATCAAGGTAAGCCCAAAGCATGTGTGCTGGTAAGAAGGGAGCTAGCTGAATTTATGCTCTCTAATTTCAGCGATGCAGACCAAGTCACCATCAGTTTTGAAGCAGGTGGTGAACGCAAGAGGTGAGTGTCTTTTTGATTTTATTACTGGCTCTAATCTCCAGATTTGCAATAAAGGTAATAAGCCAACCTTCATTGTTAGAAATAGGCAAGAGGTAATTGATGCTACTTTTGCCTCTAGCTCCATTTATGAGAAAATAAGTAAATGGAAGGTTTTGGAGGAACATTCCTTCTCCGACCATATTTATATCTCATTTGAAATTAACAAAGCCTTACCAAATTCCAAGCCCGTCCGGAATATTAGGAAAACAGATTGGGAATACGTAGACTTAGTCGGGAACACCCCTAAAACCCATTCACGCAGCACTCCAGATAGTGTAAGCAAGCTAGAAACTTTGGTAGAGTCTGTAACAGCAAACTTAAATGCAGCCTTGGCACAAGCATGTCCGATAAAAAAAACCGAGAGATATAGCCAAACGTCGATGGTGGACAGGCGAGCTAAGTAAGCTTCGGGATAGCAGCCATGCTTTTAACAAGGCAAAATACACACACCTTGAAGAAGACTGGAGAGGCTATAAATAATCTCTAAAGGTCTACAAGAAAAGTAAACGAGCTGCGCAGAGGCAATCTTGGAGATCTTTCTGCGAAGAAGTGGAAGGTACATCCGAGGCTTCTAGACTCCGCAAAATTCTGGCAGGAAGCTCCCAAAACTGGGAGCAACTGCAGAAAGCGGACGGTTCGTTCACCACAACAAGCAAAGAGTCATTAGAAATCTTACTAGACACACACTTTCCGGGATGCTTGGGCAACACTGAGCAAGACGCAGACAGTTTAGTGAATGGTCGTGAAATCAAGATAGATGCGATATCTGAGGACCGACTACTATGGGCAATTAACGGGTTTAAAACTTTTAAATCTCCGGGGCCAGATGGAATTCACCCAGTGGAACTACAGAAAACCATTGGACACTTGACTGGCAAGTTAATGGCAACTTTTAAAGGTTGTCTCAAGCTTAGCTACATACCTCAGGGATGGAGACGGGTTAAGATAGTTTTCATTCCAAAGCCAGGTAAAAGCTCACACACCCATCCAAAAGACTTAAGACCTATCTCTCTATCTGAAGACACGAGAAAGGCTGATTGAAATCTACTTAAGACTGACGATAGACAGGAGGTTGATCTCTCAATCTCAACATGCCTATACCAAGGGGAAATCGGTTGAAACAGCACTACATTCAATGATCTCCACTGCGGAGGGCCTCTACATCGGCAGGAGTTCACCTTAGCAGCATTCCTCGATATAGAAGGGGCCTTCAACAACGTCAATGCGAAGGCTGACCTGAGAACGGAATCAAGCCTAGTGGAACTCATCGACAAAATGCTAAAAAGCAGAGTCGTTGAAGCAGATCTGGGAGATTCCAAACATCGGAAGGCAGTGAGAAGAGGAACACCGCAAGGTGGTGTCTTCTTACCGTTTCTATGGAATGCAGTAGTAAATAAACTACTGGTAGGTCTAGAATCGATGGGCTGCAAAGTGATCGCATATGCGGATGACGTTGTTATTGCCGTTTCTAAAAAATACTTATCTACTCTGACAGACCTTCTGCAGAGTGCTCTGAATTTTGTTTCCAAGTGGGCGGAAGATTGTGGTTTTGGAGTCAATCCAGACAAGACGCAGGTCATCCTATTCACTAGGAAACATAAAATCCCCTATATAGATCCGATAATGCTTTCGGGGAAATGTGTGATGATATCGTTGGAGACAAAGTACTTAATCATTGACAGGAAACTGACATGGCAGCCAAATACAATAGAAAGAGCCAGGAAGGCTAGCATGGCACTCTATACCTGTAGAAAAGGCAAAACTGTATATTGGCTCTATACATCAGTTGTCAGACCCATTCTCCTTAAGGAAGTGTTGTCTGGTGGACTGCGATGCAGAAGAAAACCTACCGTGAAACGATCCGTAAGGTTCAAAGATCGGCGGAGGTAGCAATAAGTGGTGTCATAAGAACTCGCCAACTATGGCGTTGGACATCATCTTACAACTGCCACCGATCGATCTTTTCTGCAAACACCTAGCGGCATGCTCAGCCATTAGGCTCAAGGCAAGTTCACAATGGAAAGGGAGTTCGTATGGATACGCAAGCATACTGAACTCCTACACTAACATTCCTACTCGACTTGATCGCCTCCCGTCATCTTTCTGCTTCGAAAGGAAATTCTCTGTAAGGTTTCCAACGCGGCAGGAATGGCTAGAAGGTGATCCATCACAAAGTGCCCAGATCAAGATATACACAGATGGATCTAAAATGGATACCGGTGTAGGGTCTGGAATTTATTGCGAAATGCCCTAAATCTGCAAATCTATTAAACTAATGGACCACTGCAGTGTTTTTCAAGCGGAAATAACTACCATTCATGAAGCCATAAAATAGTTGCAGATAAGCAATATATCTGGCAAGGATATTTGTATTTTATCAGACAGCCAGGTTGCCCTAAAAGCCCTGGATGTACCCCATACAACATCTAGGAGTGTCTCAGATTGCCGCCGATCTCTTAATGAGATGGCATCACAACTCTGCATTAACCTGTGCTGGGTTCCCGGTTACAGGAATATTCCAGGAAATTGCAGAGCTGATGGCACCAACATGCCACATGTCAGTAGGGGCTAGGAGTGCATTAGTGTCCCAATTGCGACGTGTAAGCTTATCGCCAGGGAAACACTAATAAATTCCACAAATCATAGATGGAGTAGTGCTTCTACCTGCGAAATAGCCAGGCAAACATGGTCAAAGCTAAATCAGCGTCTTGTCATTGTCTTGTATTAAACTAGGTAGAGCTCAATTAGGAATCCTGATAGGCACCCTAACAGGCCACTATTTAATAGGTAATCATGCAACTAGACTGGGAGTCTTAACGCATGACTTCTGTTGCAGCTGCAGAAATGAAGAGGAACTGGAGACAATCCAGCACCTCTTCTGCTCATGTCCAGCTCTGGCCAGAAGGAGAATACGTTTCTTGGGTTCCCCCTTCCTAACATGTATACATAACCTATATCAACTAGGCATTAATAACCTTGTTCGCTTCATCAAAATCTCCGAATGGTTTAATTCGGTTGGGAGGTAGCTAGGCCCCTTCCTTGTGGCTCACAACGGACCCATCTTGTGGTCTAAGTGGAATCACTCGTTTAGCGATGCAGCTACCTAGCCTAACCTAGTTCAACATTTTCACAGGAATAAAAATAAGACCAGTCAGTGGCTACAAGTAGAGAATCTACAAAAAAACACGCCTTGATGTAGGTAGCAAATTAGAAGGATTATTGGAACGAAATCCAAACCCATTCAGAATGATGTTTAATTCCAAAGTCGGATGATAACTCCTCTGGAGTGGAAAGAGGATTACTTCGAAACAAGGAAACATCATTTATGCTGTCGGTAAAGACCAAATCTAAAATTCGGTTAATGTTATTAGCTATGTAGTTTACTTGCTGAAGGGAAAGATGAGTCGACAAATTCACAGCTTACTGATGATATTAAAGAGTTACAATTATCAGAGGCTGTCCAAGAAATATTTGGAAGATTAAAATCTCCCATGATTAAGACCTTATAAGTATCTTTGGCAAAAGACAAAACTTTCTTTATAGCTGTCAGATGTGATAAGTAAACAGATTCATCAGAATCAGGTAGGATATAGGAGCATGTAATAAATAAATTACAATTGGAAAATGAAATCTTTACCAACAAAAGTTGTAATTCATGAATGTAAAATCAATATTAGTGTATGCAACAAAACTTGTATGTTGTATATGTTGTGCGATAAAAAACGTTATATACGTGTTTGCTGTATGTAGTCTGAAAGTGATGGAATGTGTATTGTGCCTTTACATTCAAAAAATTGAATTGAGACAATGATTATAGCAAAAAATATTGTGTTGGCATGAGTATAGTTGTATACAAGTGTTAAAGCGGTGAATTGTTACAAAAGCGAGGCAATGTGTGGAATCTGTGCGTCTGTGCGATCGGCTTTGCCAACGTTTCTTTTTGTCTTCTTTCGTCGTTGTTTCATTTCGTTTAGTGTTTGTGGATTGAGGGAGAGTGACGTGAACGACATGATACAATAAATACAGAAGTAGGCTGTACAATCAAATGCTTTATTCATAATTCAGCCGTACCAACATTCACTTTCATTCACATTCTCTATACATACAAACATGTGAATGTATACAACATACACATTATAAAAACTAAATAAAACATGCATTCACATTTACAACAAATAGATATAGCAAAACATATATGTGTTCTAAAGTGAGTCATTCAAAAGCCAATTTGAATTCATGCACGCTCACTATTAATAGACACAAAGTCAGAAGAGTTAGAAGCTCTAACAGAGATCAGACAGTTGTTGGCAGTTTAGATTGAAGGTAGTGGTTAAAATCGGTTTCCGAAGTATCTTCAGCTAACCTAGACACAAAATATATTTAGAAAGGGGAACAGCGACAAGCTGCTTTGGGCAACTTGGACAATTCAACCGCCCCATAACTGCCCCATAGGTGTAGGTGGAGGTATAAAAGTAGTGGGAGTAGGTATAGAAATAGTGGGAGTAGGTATAGAAATAGTGGGGACTGATGGAATGGTATGTTTAAAGGTGCCAAAGAAGTTTTTGATTAGGGCGAATGACGCCGTTTTCATTTAGACGATATATCAAAGGATTTAATAGCTGTGAACTTATCGTTCAAGCGCATAAAATCTTTCGCTAGATCATTGTAAACTGTACGCATTAACGTAATAGATTTACGAAAGTCTATCTCATCAGACCGACAATTAGGACAAGACCAAAGAAGGCCCATATTTTTCTATTCTTCCATTTATATCCGCACAAGAAACATGAGCCTCATTATCACACAACCAACATGCTACAGTGCGGAGTAAATGATTTGTTCTTACACTTTAGAATACAACAAATTAATTAAATTTATCCAACGCGCTACTTTAGGTGGAACGACTTTTTTCTTTACCGTCATTGTAAAGGCATTACAGTCCGTAACCATATTGAATTTTATAAATATGTTCGTCACTTCTTTAATGCATTGAATATTGTCTACACTTTTATGTGCTATAATTCTCTTCGTAATGCTTAGTTTTCTACTCATATATTCTACCGGATAAAATAATTGGTGTTCTGAATCCCCTCATACTCGAACTTAGATGCGTCAGTATGTACTTTTTAACTGTTGAAACGCTAATATCCGTTCTTTTTCTACTTCCATTTGCGCGTCTCTTCGTCCTGTTCCGATGTCTCGAAGTAAGTCCGACAATTTTTTGGCAACCAAAGCATATTCCTTCACAAATCTTCTTAAATACGACGTAAGTCCAAGGAAACTTTCTAGTGCTTTAATCGAACTTGGCTTAGGTAAATTCTGAACTGCTTTAAGTTTGTCTTCTGTTGGATAGATTTTACCATCACCCACTTAATAGCCCAAAAACTTTATCTTCTGCTTTGCAAGCTGACATTTTTTCCATTTTATTCGTAAACCAGCTTTGCTATTGTTTGCGGGGATCACTATATTAGACATCTGTACGAACGCATTCAGTTGCTTAGCAGAACTGAGTACCTTTGAATTTCTTATTCAATTTTTCGGAACCAAACACAAACTGAATGAATTCTAAATCATTTGAGAGAGCAATGTCATAGGAAACGATCGCCACTCAAAACGATTGGAACAAGAAGAGTGTGTAAAAGAAGCGAAAGAAACAAAATTATTGTATTCAGTCGCATTCATTAGTTTGTTTACGTATAGGCGAGTTTTAGAGCTATTGCGTTTTTGTGAATGGTGAATCATCAGGAACTATGAAATACGCATAATAGACTATACAATCCTCTCACAACAACAACAATTGCACAAAAAATCTATCCGGGAGAGCAAATGTGTTTTGTTAGAGGAATTTGTGTGCAATTGTTATTGTGAAATGTAGTCGAGGATGCAAATGTGTTTGCATACCAACTAGAGATCTGCATGGCTTCGCTCACAACTTAAGTCCAATAGAATGAACTCGAATTGAATTGAATTGCGTGAGAGCGAGGCACACAATAAATGAATGTGAATTAGCGTGTAAAACGTAATGAAAACTTCGTCATATCTGAAGAGATTCGAATTACTCAAATCATTGTATGCCTTTGTGTATTCTTTCTTTTCTTTTGTTCTTTTTTTCCATTGCTTTTTATTATTTTCTTTCTTCTTTTCCTTACGCACAGAAAAACAACAACCATTTGTTCTTTTGCAAAAAAAAAAAATGTAGGCATTCGATTCGAATCGACTCATTCAATTCGTGCCTCTTTGTTTAAATCTTGTGCGACCGAGTCTTACGTGAGCGCACAAATTCACTCGAATTCTTTCGGCGTCACATTCTATTTAACTAAATTAATTTTGATCATGCAGACCTCTAATACCAAGGTACAACGTAATAACTAATAACATTCGAAAGCAAATACAATTCAATTCGGCACCGCTTGGTTTGAATTCTCTCAGCTACATTCAGTCATTTGAATGAATTCGAATGTCAAATTCAGCATTTGAGCATGAATACCAAAAATGCCCTTTTGAATGACTTCATACAGATTACTACACTATATCATCCATGTATGTATGCGACAACCATTCCCTTTTGATTAGTTCTCTTAATACTGCTTTTATGTATCTAGAAAAACTGCCGGTGAGTTCGTAATCAGGTATATGCGTAAATTCGTATTGTCCATTGTAAGTCAAAAATGCCGTGAACTTCCTCGACTCTTTTTCTATGGGCACATGAAAGAAATCGTTCCTCAAGTCTAGTGTTATAAACGTACCGAATCCGTACAGTCTTTTTAATACGTCATCTATAAATGCCATAGGTAATCGATATTTTTATATCTTTTTATAAATCTTCCTATAGTCACAACAACATCTTTTTGACCCATATTTCTTAGTTACCAACAAAACTGGAGCCGCGTAATCCGATGTAATCGGTACTACGAAACCCTCTCCTAATCAATCTTGTATCTGTTTGTCGATGATGTATAGAAAGTTATTCTATCATCCTCTAGGCTTATATTCATCTCAATTG
The DNA here is from genome assembly GCA_035041805.1 of Amiota mariae. NCBI lineage: Eukaryota > Metazoa > Arthropoda > Insecta > Diptera > Drosophilidae > Amiota > Amiota mariae. Next base: position 17,224 of record JAWNKV010000477.1, on the reverse strand, counting down.
GCGATTCTATTAATCTCTGTGGTTTATATTCTATCTCGTTAGCTGACAAATGTTCCAACTCTTACTTGTCTGGAACAGTCCCCCAACCCATGCACAAGGTCATAAATTCTGAAAATGTATCCCCGACCTTACTTTCTTTGGCAACAAATTTGGCACGCTTTTCTCTTAGCATGATGTCCACAATCTTCAAAATGTCGTTACCCAAGATTGCTGCATAGCTAAATTCCGCTTGTTTAACGACATGGAACTTAACAATGAATTTGTTGCACCAATCGACTTCGACGTCTGTTTCGAAACTTTCCATTGTGTTTAAACTACTTTTCCCCATGCCCGCCAGATATGTAACATAATTTCTGTCAAAGGGACTCTCTTCATTTTGGCACCTGTTTCCTCTCTTAGTAAGATAACCCGTGTCTACTAATGCTGGAAAACTAAATCCTTCTATCTTCACTGCTTTAAATACATGATTTCACACATACCCTTTTTTTAGTGTTTGCTCGTTATCAACATATACCCTATCTATGACATCATTCATACTTATCTCTTCATTTGTACACTTCCTACCAATATGACCTGTTTGCTGACATTTAAAAGACATAGTCGGTTTCTAACACTCTCTCGCTGGGTGAGATTCACTTCCGCACTTGAAACATTTTTCCATTCCGTTTGAATTCCGTCTTTCGTATCGTCTGGTTTGTTGTATTGCTGTTTTTTATTCCTGTTTCCTCCACCCTTTATCTTTTCGTAGACCTCAATTTGTATTTCTAATTCTTTAATATTTTTAGCTGCATAATGTACTGTTTTGTTCACTTTTGAGTCTGGTGTCCCTTCTATATAATAATCCACTACACTTTGGTTGTATAACTGTATAGGTTTGCCTATTTAAATAATTTGATATAGATATTTCATTAACGATTTGTCTTTCTATTCCTCAACAATATGAACATATCTGATGATATAACTCATCTGATTAACATGTGATATGTCTGGAGTGCTATCGCAAAATATTCCGACATATTTAGCTTTTTTTATGCCGTCCACAATGTTATTTTTCACCTCCTTCCCCAAAAGGTTGATGAACTTATTTGTATGTCTTTGGAAAAATAATAATCCGCCAGTTTCCTTTTTGTACGGGCGATAGCAAATTCGTTTGCACATGTGCAAATACTCTGGCGACGATTTGTCTACCAACGTTTCTAGATAAAAATTTGACGTTCACATCATTGGTATATACTGCAAATCGATTCACAGACTAAAAATCTACCAATGGTGTAAACGTAGCTTAACTTTCAGAATTCTGTAAATAGTCGAAATAAGTGTAACATTAAATCCGTGCTAAACTTATAAATGACCCAACCGCCAAATACATTTATACATTACCGTTTGGAGTTGCAAAAGTTCCTTTAAAAATAGGTTTAACTCTACAAGAAAGCGTTTTGTGTGCACGTAGATAACTGAAGACATATTTATACTTAAGTGGGCATCAATTTCAAGTAATTCCTTACAATGTTGTTCAGTATAATTTTTATCACTTAATCTAGAAAATAAAAAGAGAAAGGATTAGAATTATTTTTACATTGTCGTTGCTGTTGTTGTAATTGCAAGTGGGCTGTAAGTATAGGCACACATGCAATAATTGCGGGATGGGAAATGTAATAGGCAATTTACATTGCAGAACACTGGTTATTGGTTTAGCAGAACCCAGAGTTCTCAATACTACAACAAAAAATTTCGTTCATTTTCCCAGTTGTTGTTGTCATCAGAACACAGTGTTCTGTTTGAGTTCTGGAGAACATCGTGTTCTGCTCAATGTAAGTTGCATATAAGTGGGAATGCGGAGATATGTATTCAGCAGGAGGAAGAGAAAAGATAAAAAGAAAATAGGAGAGAATTAATTAACATATAGAAGACATGCGGTGTAGATTCAACGCAGTGTTGATAGCTTAATATAAGATGATAATTGTGTTCAGTTGGGACATGTGAACCGTATAGTGTTGAGAGTCACCACACTGTGGGCACCAATTATTGGCGAAGAGACCAACACATTCTCTATAGCACGAAACGATAAGAGACTAATCCGACATTAGCTGTGCTAAATTGTCCAAATGCAAAAATTCTAATTTCACCACAACCAATATGTGGAGGACAACGCTCTTCTGTTAGGAAGCTAAAGCATTTTCAACTGCCCTCTGATGCAACTCATTATGCGAAATGCTTTTGTGTTATGCGTTCGCTCGTCCGAGTATGATTACTACCAGTAATCATTTGGAGTTTGTACATAAAAAAGTTGTACTTCTCTTCTCGCGTACGCATTTTACTAGTATATACTAGAGGTGTGCAATGATTACAAAATATGTACATTTTAATTATGTACTTTGATATGCGTAGTACGCTTACTCACTTATTTAAAGTTAGTAAAAGTATTACTCGTATTTCGCGTCTTCAGTATAAAAAGTAATAATATCAACTTTTTTATGTACTCTTTCGAAACATACTGCACATTTTATTTGTGTACTATAAGCAAAAATGAATGTACTTTTTTGTTCTTTTCAAGTACACATAGTAAGAGCTGTGTGAAGTGAGTGAACGTAACACACAAACGAAACAACCACGATCGTGCACTTCTCTCAATTCTATCTCTCTCTCTTTGTCAAAGCGTAGTATGTATAAGTAATTACATACGTGCATAGAACTAAACCATACCAAGCAAAATAACTGCAGTAGGTACTGCACATTTTATTAAACGTACATTGCTGAATTTTAAGGTACATACATTTTTACTTATGGTACATAAATAAAATGTTCAGTATGTTTCGAAAGAGTAAGATTACTACTAGTAAGCATTTGCAGGTAGTACATAAAAAAATGTACATTTCTTCTCGCGTACGAATTGTACTATGTACGATGAACGATGGTATATTAAATATGTAGTACATATTAAGAGTACATATAGTAGTACGCAGTACGGATATAATCATTGCACACCTCTAGTACATACTATAAACATTAATTCTATTAATATATAGTACATGTTGAGAGTACATACAAAAGTGGGAAATATGAATATACTCATTGCACATGTCTAGTAGATATGTAGATATCAGAGGTCGGAAATAACAATCAACACTTTCAAGTTGTCTTCTAAAATCCAGTTTTTTGCGGACACATTGAATAACGGATGAAAAAGACTTTTTTTGTTTCCTGTTTCCAAAAACTTTCGCTTTTTTCGCAAAGGATTTGGAATGAACAATTTGCTGCAAACATTATTCAAAGAACTATGTATGCATTGTATGAGCGTCTGCTTGTATTCTGCAGTCGACTGGAACTGTTATTGTATTATTGCGCAACCCCCCTCTATCTCTCTCAAACTCCCTCAAATCGCGTCATGCAACAACAAAAAAGATCTTTTCGCTTTCCACTTTTTTCGTTTTGGTCTTTTAGAAACATTTATTTGGTGAGAGATCGACCAAAGGGTCTTTTTTAGGGTTCCGTACCCAAAGGTTGCCAACGGGAGCCTATTACTAAGCTTCCACTGTCCGTCCGTCCGTCCGCGGCTGAATATCCTTATAATTATATGTGGACTAACAATAATGTTTCAATTCTTACTTACTACATTAATGTGTCCTTCCTGCATGATGGAAGGGGTTCACTTAAGACTACGGAACTCTAAGAAAAGAAAAGGGCTGGACGATCATTCCAAAGTAGACGAGATGAGTTTTTTTGTATGCAGAAAGGGCTCTGACGTCATGTTAAACCATAAAGTAGGATTGTAATGGAGGTCATTGTACCGGAGTCGGATGCGGAGGTCCAGAGCTTTTAACTTTTATTAACGAAAAAGTGTACCTATGAGTACTACACTTATATACTATATTTACATACTTATATTTAGTATGTAAGTCTCTACTGGTAATCAAAATTGATGAGAGGCAAATTATTTTTAATGAACAATAATTTTGCAGTTTTGTCGTCTTCTAATCGATTTCTTAATGGCTCATAAATTAAACCAGCTCCATTAAAAAGTTTCTCGCTTGGAACTAACTCTGGCGGCGACGATAGTACTTATCGTACGATGGGAAAAAAAGGTTGACATTTTTGGTTATATTTCCACCAAAGTAAAGGATCGCATAGGCCGACTGTCGATAGTTTGACAGCTCTATATGCAACTCTCTCTTTCTCTGTTAATAAGTTCATCTGATTAATCTTTCGCAACAACAATTGTACACAAATTGTTGTTCGAGAGAGAATTGTCTAGTGTATCTGACTTTTTTCTTTGTTTTCTTTCGTGTATTTGGCTTTTGTTGAGTCAGGGATGCGAGAGGGAATGAGAAATGTGACGCCGCATGAAATGACAAACGCCAAACTCCGTTAAAAAAATGCAGAGGCGGATGCGGAGGTACGATTTCTTGCGGATGTTCTGCAGATGCGGAGACACTGCCGTAGAGAACAACTTTTATTGAAATTTCGTTTGATATGAAATTTTTATGTCTTACTACGAATAGTCAACTTTATATGTAAGATTGTAGTATTTTATGAAAGTTTTGAGGTAACGAATGCTTTATTTTGTAAATCAATCCCTCTTGCCAAATTCGATCAAAAGTTTGAGCTACGTCGAGAAATACTGCTTTGTAATATTCACGTAGTTCAAAGGCAGTTCTCCATGTTTTGTTCGAAAACCAAACTGATGAGTCGGGATTATGTTATTAATTTGTAAATGATGGTTGAGTTTAATACAATAATAAGAACTTTCGCAAACAATTTAGAAAGACATGGAAGGGTGTTTTTTTTTAAGTTCAAAACCTTGAGTTTTAAAACTGTTTTATTTCACAACCGATTCAACAGCTGATAGTTACTTCATTTTTAGTTTGGTTTGGCATTTCATCCGATACCTTCCCGTTAATTAAAATGGATCGCTACATGAGAGAACAAGGTGTTTTCATTATTAAAAACTTAATAATAAAGTTTAATAATCGAGTAATTTCTCGAAGAACAGACGTGGATTGGCCACCAAGATCGTCTGAATTAGCCCCATTGCATTATTTTCTTTGAGGTTATGTAACGTCACTTGCCTACTCCGATAAACCAAAAACAATTGAACACCGCAAATGCTGCGAAAAGTGTGTGAAAATTGAACCTCCAGATTGCGCCTTGTACGCGCCAGCTGTGACGGTCACATGGCCGAAATCTTATTTAAACATCAATGTCATTATATTATCTATCCAATAAGGCCAGTTTAATTGACATTAAAAATATTTTTCTTTGTTTTATTTCAATTTAAAAAAAAGTTGTGAACCTCTAAAAAAAAAAACACTCTTTAGGTCTATATGAAAAAGTATATTATCTATTCTTCCCAAATTTTGGAATCATTATTATAACTGATTTCTTCCAGAGAGATGGAAAGTATCCATTTCAAAGGATTGCGTTAAAAATATATGAAATGAAGCACTATAGCTGCGTTATGAAGTTCAGTTATCGTTTTTGGCACAATAAAATCATAACTTGCAGATTTTCTCGGAATCATCTCACCTGGGCTGGTTTTTAAATGAGTCAGTTATGTGCAGTTGGGGAAGTGTAAAATTGTTTATAGGTAGGTTTGGTTGAAACGCTAGTTCCAGATGGTTGGCAAACAATTTAGCCTTTTCTTCATCTGAACGTGTCCAACTATCGGTTTGGACTCTAATCGGTGAATCCAATTTCACTAGTTTTTATTGAATTGTGGGTTTTCCAGAGAGATGATCTAGTGTTGTCTTATTTAATCTTAGTCTATAAGGTCGATCTTCGGTTACTGGATAATCGACTAATACCAAATCTACAGGGGAATGATCAGATTATAGATAATAGTGTGTAACTACTGTTATTAGGTTCCAAGGGATGTTCTTTGAGATTCCAAAGTCTATAAGACCTGGGATTTTACGTGGATCTGGGCCAGTATGTAGGTCCAGCTGGAGAGACGAAGTCTAGATTATCTTTACAATTTACAAGCGTCTTCTAGAGTTGCCGGCTTTTGGAATTTATTAATCGAGAACCCCAATAGGTGTGTTTAGAATTATAGTCTCCGGCGACCAAAAATCTATCACTAAGGGTATGAAAAAGTTTTGAAATATTTTTTCCGATATAGAGAAACGAGAAGAGCAAAATACAGAAGAAACGGTTAAATAACGCAGAATGGTTCCAAAAAGTGGAGTTTTATCCGCTTTCTAATCAAAAGGCATGAGCTTTTCCATCTAGGTGATTTGTCGTATAGACTGTGTAGTCCGGTATCTAACTACTTTCTATCCCACGCCACTTTCCCCACCAGAGCCGCACGAGCTGGGATCCATTAAAAACCGAACAAAACTGGGTATCGACCATAAGTCACTTCGGTACTGAACTAATTGAGTTAGTAGACATGCAATACAAACTAATTAATTACTATACGGCTACAGACCTAACGTCATCAGCCATATATACTAATCATAATGCACTACAAAGATAAATTTAAATACAGTGTGCGAAATTAAGTTAAACAGTTAATAGAATGCTATATAGTACGTTAAGGAGAGTTAAGAAATTAGATTTGAACTGTTCGGAAGAAATAGAATTAGATAGAAGGTCATAGTATAGATTGTATGATTGACATAAAACACGAAAAGGATCATGCTGCAAATAAGTTGCCTTACATGTACCAAGAAGTAAAGGAGAAGAATTCATTGTAACCCGAGAAGGAATATTAAAATTTATACTTCCAAGCAAGGAAGGGGAAAAGATGCTGCCTACAATTAGATTGTGCAAGAATGTGACTCCAAGAGTCACTTACCTTTTAAATTGTAGGTCCCATACACATGATGCATATTCAAGTATTGGCCTAACCAAAGAATTGAATAATAATTTGGTGGTGTAAACTCTTTGGACCAACGTTTAATGTATCCTAATACACCTCTAGCTTTACAGATGATACTACAGATATGCGGCAGCTTTGGATCCATCAATACACTCAGGTGAATGAATTGTGTGACACGTTTTAGAGTGTGATTATTAATGTGGTAGCTTTTTACAATTAAATTTTTACGGTAAAAGGCCATAAATTTTCATTTGTCACAATTAAGCATAAGATAATTTTTGGCTTACCACTGAGATAAGGAATCAAGATCTTCTTGAAGAAACATTTGTTGGACCGCACATAAAATAGATAAGCATAACTTAACATCATCAGCGTACATTAAGACGTTTGAATGCTTTATGGCAGATGGCAAATCGTTTATAAAATTATTTATTAATATTGGATCAAGGTGGCTACCCTGAGGGACACCAGAAGTTTCACAAATAGTCTTAGATATATCTGTTTTAAAAATAACTCTTTGGGTTCTGGAAGTTAGATAGGATGTAATCCAGCTAACTAAAATGAGCGAAAAACCAAAGGTATTCAGTTTATTAAGGAGTACGAAGTGACAAACAAAGTCAAAAGCTTTACTGAAATCAGTGAAAAACTACAATTGACCAACGAGGTAAATTCTAATAAGTTGGTTGTAGTCGAACGCTTCTTGGTGAAACCGTGTTGTGAAATACTTAATAAAGGTTTTTTTTTTTTTTTAAATGAGTTCAATTGAAAACTCCAATCAAGCGTTAAAAGAACATCTTTAAGGGATAGGTTTCACAACATTGGCAGAGAGTAAGTCATAATAAAAGAAGAACGAAATGCTGCACCTGATCGGTGATAATATGTTCAAACAACTTCGGAATAGCGCAGAGTTTAGCTACTCCTTGGTAATTTGGTATATTAGCTTTACTGCCTTTTTTTGTGGAGTGGGATTATAAAGGACTGCTTCCAAATATTAGGTAAGACAGAGGTATTCAGAGATAAGTCAAACAATTTGCAGATTGGTCTATACAAAGCATCAACACACCGCTTTAGAATACAACTAGGAACATCATCTGGTCCTGGTAAAAACGTTAATTTAGAATAAAATATTGTAATACTGCATTACAATGAATAAGTGGCATATTAAATTGATTAAATTAAGGAATCTGTCGGAAGCAGAGGGTTGAGGCTGACGTTGGATCGAAAGCGCCTGTTCGAATGCAGCTTCAGACTCTGATAGGACAAAGGTGAATGTCCTCAAAAAAGTTCGTGATAAAGCCTAAATCAGATCGCACGCAGAAATCGAGACGTCAAAAAATAACAGAAAAATCACAGCTGTATTATAATAAATAAATAAAATAAGTAAAATAATACATAACTGTTCATCTTGTGCATATTCCATTTCTTATATACAAAAGCTTAGAGGTGATGTAAAATAACATCTCCTCAAAACATTTGGTGACCCCGACGTGATATTGTTCACAATTATAGTGAGTTATGTTGTTGTTGTTCGGTACGCGTAAACTTAAAGTGCATAATAATAAAGGGTGAACTACTAATTACAAACAAAGTGGCACTTTAGTGAACTCAGCGTTTTCTTTAAGTTTAAAATCGTTGTGACTTCTAACTCTTGGGTAGCTATCGTGTCTACAATTTACTAAAGAATACCACGCAATAATTATTTCATTTTTGGTTTCGTGTCTTGTGCATATCGTTGCCAAGGCAAGCTTCACACATATACATAGGTACCGTTTCCATCGTGAAGCGTCTATGTACATGCAAACGTGTAGCAATATATAAGATCAGTTATTATTTCGGTACAGAAATATATACGCGTTGTGCAGTTTTTTCGTTTTAGCTGTTTCTTTTTACATACTTTATATACATAAACGCATTACATACTTTACATACGAGTATATGCATATATACTCAGTGCGCGGGAGTTCTGTTTAACAATTTCTTAAGCTTTTATACAATAGCATATAATATCAGTGGCAAATTTGTTATATGCATAGTCGTTGTGTGGTATTTCGGCTTTACTGATTTTCAAAATATATTACATTTTATATACTTATACATTGCGGGGCACATTTTTATAAAAATGGAGCAAGAGCAATCCGTGCAACAGCGATCCGTGACGCGTAATGCTCCATCGGTGCATAATGAACTTGACTTCCGAAAGGTCAAGGCTACTTCGATTGAACGGTCATTACGCGCTATGAACAACTTTTTATCGCCAGTCGTATTATCTAGCTTCAGTGAATCGGATGTGTCGGTACGTTTAGATAGATTGGAATCCATAAATTCAAGATTTGACTCAGCACAGTCAGATCTTGAAAGGCTAGACTTTAAGGAATTTGAGAGTGATGCTCGAATCACTTTCTCAGATCTTTATTGTGAGCTTAAAGCGAAGCTAACTCATGAGCTTAACCTTCGTCAAAGGGACACAGCTGCTCATTCTACTGGACTGCGTCAATTTATGACTGATCCAAACATATCAATACTTGGGCAATTACGTACTTCTCGTTTGCCTGAATTGCAGTTGCCGAGGTTTTCCGGAGATTATACTCATTGGCCTGATTTTCACGCAATGTTTAACACCATCGTTGGTAAAAATCAGGACATGTGTAAAGTGGAAAAATTCCAGCACTTGCGGTCTTGCTTGGATGGTGTCGCTTTGGATGCAATACGCTCTCTTGAGCCAACGGAATCAAATTACGATAAAGCGTTAGATATTTTGTTGAATCGTTTTAATAATAAATTGTTAAATTTTCAGGCACACATTCGGTCTATTTTTGGCATACCAAAGGTGGAGAAAGGGGCAGCAAGCAGTCTACGTGAATTAAGCGACAAGATTCATGCACACTTAAGAGCATTAAGCACAATGTCAACAACGGCGGAGCTGACAGACGGGCTGTTAATCCATCTCATCCTTGGATTATTAGATCGAGTTACTATGGAGAAATGGGAAGAGCCTCTGCAAATAAACAAGCTGCCAAAGTGGACAGACATGTCATCGTTTCTTGAAAAGCGATGTCGGATGATGGAAAATGTAGAAAACGCTATGGTAAAACAAATCCCTAGCCATCAGGTGGGAAAAAATTCGTTTAAAAATACTTTTGTCACCTTATCTTTTCATTCATGTTTATTGTGCAACGGTAACGATCAAAATTTAATATTTTATAATATTTCAAAATGTCCACAATTTTTAAGCCTATCGATCAATTCACGTTACAAGGAAGCTAAGAGGCTGCATCTTTGCTTAAATTGTCTTCGCAAAGAACATGGTCAGCAGTGCCATGCCAAGCATCACTCTTTGCTTCATTCAGGAGCAAATTCACCCACTCATGGTACGCAGTCTGTAATAGATACACAAGCTCAACCGCCTGCATCACTTGTTTCAGCAAATATGCCCAATTCTCCACCAACTGATTCAGAAACCAAAATAGCCGACTATGTGGGGGAAACCAAAATAGCCGTTCTGGGTTTTTTGTGCCCTGTCGTGCGTTGCTTGATTCTGCATCGCAATTAAACTTTATCACATCTCGTTTTGCAAATCAATTGCAATTAAAATCATATCGATCAAGCATTGCCATATCTGGAATAGGAGAATCTAATCTTTCGTTTGATAAATCTACTAATGTTTTTGACCAGTCTCAGGATAAAAAGTATCATGCTTCATTCATAGCTAACACAATAACAAACTATCATCCTCATTCTGACTTAAACTCTTCGAATTGGAATATCCCAAAAAATATCAGTCTTGCTGAAGCACTGTTTTATAAGTCTCAGCGTATTGATCTACTTCTTGGTGCTGGACTTTTCTTCGAGCTTATGTGTGTTGGGCAAATTCGCATTGCTGATCTCTTACCTACTTTGCAAAAGACAAGGCTTGGTTGGGTGGTATCTGAATGTCTTTCACAAGAAAGAAGGAAATATACATCATTGCAAGTTTCAGCCGATTGCACAGATATCAGAGCCAATTTTAATGACTTAGCAGACGTTGTTAATCGGTTTTGGGAAATCGACAGTTGCTGTGGTTCATTGTCTCCTGTATCTGATGAGGACATACTTGCTGAGCAACTATTTCAGCAAGGCTGCACTCGTCTACATTCTGGTCAGTACTCTGTTCGTCTTCCGGCCAAGACCAATTTTGATGCACTTGGTAATTCATATAGTTGTGCATTAAGGCGATTTAGGACCCTCGAGTCTAGGCTGAATAGGAACACAACGCTAAAATCACAGTATTCAGCGTTCCTTCAAGAGTATAATTATAATTTGAATCATATGTCTTTGGCTCCTAACAAGTGGAAAGGGCCTCAATATTTTTTACCACATCATTGTGTGCAAAAGCTCGATAGCACCACAACTAAATTACGCGTTGTATTTGACGGCTCTGCAAAATCTGCATCTGTTTCATCTCCAAACGACTTACTATTGGCAGGTCCATCTATACAACCAAAGATTTTTACAACACTTTTACGTTTCAGATTTTTCAAAGTTGCCTTGTGCGGGGAAATTTGTAAAATGTATCGCTGTGATCGCATAACACATTCGGATGAATATCTTCAATGCATTTTGTGGCGTGACAATCCTAACGAGTGCATAAAGACATACACTTTAAACACAGTCACTTATGGAACAAAGCCAGCAGCATTCTTTGTTATTCGAGCCATGTATCAGCTTTCCTACGACGAGGAAGGCGAATTTCCGCTTGCTGCTAAAATCATACGCAGGGATCTCTACGTCGATGACTTAATAACTGGAGGCGACATAATCGAGGAGGTTTCTCAAATTCGATGTCAGGTGAAGGAGGTATTGCGGAGAGGACATTTCCCAATACGCAAGCGGTGCTCCAATGAACCTGCAGCGCTTTCTGGCGAGGCTGAAGCGGACAGAGAAACTTTTCTCAAATTTCATGATGGAACAGAAAAACATAAAAACACTTGGTTTATCCTGGGATCCTGTTTTGGATAATCTACTTTTCAATTTTACGCAAACCTATTCTGAGGTGTCAATCACTAAACGTACAAATCTAGCTGCCGTTGCTAGATTATATGATCCTTTGGGATTAATAGCTCCTATCGTCACAAGGTTAAAGATATTTCTTCAGATTCTTTGGAAGGAAAAGCTAAATTGGGACGAAAGTTTGCCACAAACTTTACACGCTGCTTGGTTGGAAATTGCTTTGCAGATCTCAAGCGTTACCAGCCTCAAATTTGCTCGTTTCGTTTTGATGCCTCATGCTACGTTTCAAATTCATGTATTTTGTGATGCAAGTATGGCTGTTTTGGCGCTTGTATTTACATTCGTTTTGAATTTCAGGGGACATTTTCATCAAACTTGCTTTGCTCTAAGTCTAAAGTAGCTCCATTAAAAACGTTAACAATTCCCAGGCTAGAACTTTGTGCAGCTCATTTGCTTTCTGAACTCGTTGCCAATATATCTTTAAATCTACCATTCCATTGCACCTTTCATTGTTGGTCAGACTCAACAATAGTTCTGGCATGGATACGTGACTCACCATCAAATTTTAGTACCTTTGTTAGAAACAGGATTTCGCAGATTCAGGAACGTACTGTGGGTATGGAATGGCATCACGTGAGTTCTCAATTAAACCCAGCTGACATTTTATGTCGTGGATGTACACCTTTTGAGTTGCTGAAATCTAACCTCTGGTTCAATGGTCCATCGTTTTTGCTTTCTGGTGAATCTAGCTGGCCTGCAACCTTGCCAGCACTTGTAGAGCTACCAGAACGTCGCCATAGAGCATTAGTTTCTTCATTGCAGATGGACATATCTTTTTATTGCAAGTTTCAAAATTCATTTGGAAAGTTGCAGCGGGTCTTTGCATACGTTCACCGATTTCTGATGCTGAAATATAAGGACGTTCCTTGATCTAAAGGTTCCCTCACTGTTGATGACATCAAAAGCGGCACACATTTACTTATCAGGTGTATTCAGCAAGTGCACTTCGCGGATGATTACAGAGCACTTCAACTCAAAAGAAAGCTTTCATCTAAAAGCAAGCTTCTATCGCTCAATCCTATCATAGACTCGATGGGTCTGATGCGGGTTGACAATGAGAACTTGCTTTTAGATGAAAGCTCTTTGAGTTAGAATGCTGTAATCATCCAGCAAAGTGCACTTGCTGAATACACCTGATAAGTAAATGTGTTTTTTTTTTTTTTTTTTTTTTTTTTTTGGAACCTTTAGATCGAGAAACATCCTTAATATTCAGCATCAGAAATCAGTGAACATATTCGAATACCCGTTGCAACTTCCCAAATGAATTTTGAAACTTGCAATCAAAAGATGTATCAATCTGTAATGAAGAAACTAAAATCCTGTAGCGAAATTCTTGAAGCTCCACAAGCTCAGACAAAGTTATAGGCCAGTGGGATTCACTAGATAGCAAAATAGATGGCTCTTCGCACCAGAGGTTAGATTTTAATAATTCATGAGGCCACGGGATAAAATGTTTGCTCCTGAATTTGTGAAACCCTGTTTGATACTAAAGTATTAAATTTAGATGGTGAGTCACGCATCCATGCGAAAACCATTGTTGAATCCGACCAACAATGAAAAGTACAATTAAAATGTACATTTTGAGCCACATTAACAATGAGTTCGAAAAGTAAATGAGCTGCACAAAGTTCTATTCTGGGAATTGTTAACGTTTTTAATGGAGCTACTTTAGACTTAGAGCAAAGCAAGTTTGATGAAAATGTCCCCTGAAATTCAAAACGAATGTAAATACAAGCGCCAAAACAGCCATACTTGCATCACAAAATACATGAATTTGAAACGTAGCATGAGGCATCAAAACGAAACGAGCAAATTTGAGGCTGGTAACGCTTGAGATCTGCAAAGCAATTTCCAACCAAGCAGCGTGTAAAGTTTGTGGCAAACTTTCGTCCCAATTTAGCTTTTCCTTCCAAAGAATCTGAAGAAATATCTTTAACATTGTGACGATAGGAGCTATTAATCCCAAAGGATCATATAATCTAGCAACGGCAGCTAGATTTGTACGTTTAGTGATTGACACCTCAGAATAGGTTTGCGTAAAATTGAAAAGTAGATTATCCAAAACAGGATCCCAGGATAAACCAAGTGTTTTTATGTTTTTCTGTTCCATCATGAAATTTGAGAAAAGTTTCTCTGTCCGCTTCAGCCTCGCCAGAAAGCGCTGCAGGTTCATTGGAGCACCGCTTGCGTATTGGGAAATGTCCTCTCCGCAATACCTCCTTCACCTGACATCGAATTTGAGAAACCTCCTCGATTATGTCGCCTCCAGTTATTAAGTCATCGACGTAGAGATCCCTGCGTATGATTTTAGCAGCAAGCGGAAATTCGCCTTCCTCGTCGTAGGAAAGCTGATACATGGCTCGAATAACAAAGAATGCTGCTGGCTTTGTTCCATAAGTGACTGTGTTTAAAGTGTATGTCTTTATGCACTCGTTAGGATTGTCACGCCACAAAATGCATTGAAGATATTCATCCGAATGTGTTATGCGATCACAGCGATACATTTTACAAATTTCCCCGCACAAGGCAACTTTGAAAAATCTGAAACGTAAAAGTGTTGTAAAAATCTTTGGTTGTATAGATGGACCTGCCAATAGTAAGTCGTTTGGAGATGAAACAGATGCAGATTTTGCAGAGCCGTCAAATACAACGCGTAATTTAGTTGTGGTGCTATCGAGCTTTTGCACACAATGATGTAGTAAAAAATATTGAGGCCCATTCCACTTGTTAGGAGCCAAAGACATATGATTCAAATTATAATTATACTCTTGAAGGAACGCTGAATACTTTTTTTTTTTTTTTTTTTTTTTTTTTTTTTTAGACTCGAGGGTCCTAAATCGCCTTAATGCACATCCTATATGAATTACCAAGTGCATCAAAATTGGTCTTGGCCGGAAGACGAACAGAGTACTGACCAGAATGTAGACGAGTGCAGCCTTGCTGAAATAGTTGCTCAGCAAGTATGTCCTCATCAGATACAGGAGACAATGAACCACAGCAACTGTCGATTTCCCAAAACCGATTAACAACGTCTGCTAAGTCATTAAAATTGGCTCTGATATCTGCGCAATCGGCTGAAACTTGCAATGATGTATATTTCCTTCTTTCTTGTGAAAGACATTCAGATACCACCCAACCAAGCCTTGTCTTTTGCAAAGTAGGTAAGAGATCAGCAATGCGAATTTGCCCAACACACATAAGCTCGAAGAAAAGTCCAGCACCAAGAAGTAGATCAATACGCTGAGACTTATAAAACAGTGCTTCAGCAAGACTGATATTTTTTGGGATATTCCAATTCGAAGAGTTTAAGTCAGAATGAGGATGATAGTTTGTTATTGTGTTAGCTATGAATGAAGCATGATACTTTTTATCCTGAGACTGGTCAAAAACATTAGTAGATTTATCAAACGAAAGATTAGATTCTCCTATTCCAGATATGGCAATGCTTGATCGATATGATTTTAATTGCAATTGATTTGCAAAACGAGATGTGATAAAGTTTAATTGCGATGCAGAATCAAGCAACGTTCGACAGGGCACAAAAAACCCAGAACGGCTATTTTGGTTTCCCCCACATAGTCGGCTATTTTGGTTTCTGAATCAGTTGGTGGAGAATTGGGCATATTTGCTGAAACAAGTGATTTTTTTTTTTGAGCTTGTGTATCTATTACAGACTGCGTACCATGAGTAGGTGAATTTGCTCCTGAATGAAGCAAAGAGTGATGCTTGGCATGGCACTGCTGACCATGTTCTTTGCGAAGACAATTTAAGCAAAGATGCAGCCTCTTAGCTTCCTTGTAACGTGAATTGATCGATAGGCTTAAAAATTGTGGACATTTTGAAATATTATAAAATATTAAATTTTGATCGTTACCGTTGCACAATAAACATGAATGAAAAGATAAGGTAACAAAACTATTTTTAAACGAATTTTTTTCCCCACCTAATAGCTAGGGATTTGTTTTACCATAACATTTTTGCATTTTTTTCCATAATACGACATCGCTTTTAGAGAAACAATAGCTTAATAGGCAGCTTGTTTATTTGCAGAGGCTCTTGCAGTTTCTCCATAGTAACTGGATTCTAATAATCCAAGGATGAGATGGATTAACAGCCGGTTCTGCTAACTGCACCACATTTGTTGAGCATCTGCTAATACTTCTTAAGTCTGCATGAATCTTGTCCCCACATAGACTCTTGCTGCCCCTTTCCTCCACCTTTTCCCCACTATGAAAAAATCAACCGAATGTGTGCCTGAAAATTTAACAATTTATTTATTAAAACGAATTTCAACAAAAATCTAACAGCTTTATCGTAATTTGATTCCGTTGGCTCAAGAGAGCGTATTGCATCCAAAGCGACACCATCCAAGCAAGACCGCAAGTGCTGGAATTTTTCCACTTTACACATGTCCTGATTTTTACCAACGATGGTGTTAAACATTGCGTGAAAATCAGGCCAATGAGTATAATCTCCTTTTTTTTTCGGCAACTGCAATTCAGGCAAACGAGAAGTACGTGATTGCTTTTTTTTTTTTTTTTTTTTTTTAGTCATAAATTAAACACCATAAATGAATGAGCAGCTGTGTCCCTTTGACGAAGGTTAAGCTCATGAGTTAGCTTCGCTTTAAGCTCACAATAAAGATCTGAGAAAGTGATTCGAGCATCACTCTCAAATTCCTTAAAGGCTAGCCTTTCAAGATCTGACTGTGCTGAGTCAAATCTTGAATTTATGGATTCCAATCTATCTAAACGTACCGACACATCCGATTCACTGAAGCTAGATAATACGACTGGCGATAAAAAGTTGTTCATAGCGCGTAATGACCGTTCAATCGAAGTAGCCTTGACCTTTCGGAAGTCAAGTTCATTATGCACCGATGGAGCATTACGCGTCACGGATCGCTGTTGCACGGATTGCTCTTGCTCCATTTTTATAAAAATGTGCCCCGCAATGTATAAGTATATAAAATGTAATATATTTTGAAAATCAGTAAAGCCGAAATACCACACAACGACTATGCATATAACAAATTTGCCACTGATATTATATGCTATTGTATAAAAGCTTAAGAAATTGTTAAACAGAACTCCCGCGCACTGAGTATATATGCATATACTCGTATGTAAAGTATGTAATGCGTTTATGTATATAGATTTTTTTTTTTTTTTTTTTTTTTTTTTTTTTTCTGCACAACGCGTATATATTTCTGTACCGAAATAATAACTGATCTTATATATTGCTACACGTTTGCATGTACATAGACGCTTCACGATGGAAACGGTACCTATGTATATGTGTGAAGCTTGCCTTGGCAACGATATGCACAAGACACGAAACCAAAAATGAAATAATTATTGC